>JAOEGT010026293.1:0-10252 GCA_025447795.1 Speoplatyrhinus poulsoni | reverse complement strand
GTCAGGTGTGTTGGAGCAGGGAGACATCTAAAACATGCAGGGCAGTAGCTCTCCAGGACCAGGGTTGGGCACCCCTGATCAAGAGAGAGCAAGTGGGGAGGTCAGTAGGCTACTCTCTGAAGCCCGGTGGTACGTTAGATGTGGAGATGAGAGGACGGATGTTGTGGCTTTTAGACCCTGGACTGGCTTTATTGGACTTGCTGTGGACTGCCCTTGTCTGATACCTTTTACCTGTTCTTGTCTGCTTCACAGTGACCCAGGACAGACGATCACAGCCAGACCGAAGGAGGAACAACATACATGCGCTCTTGTTACCGGCCCCTTCCTTATATAAACCTGTCAAATGTACCGCTTTGCCTCCGGTGCCCTTTCCAGCCCTACGGGGAACCACACATCCCATTCTTCAAGCAGCATTTGCCTCAAGTCAGCCAACGTGGTTGTCATGGTCACTCTGACATGAACACCACACCATGGCTGATCCCACAAGTGTTCACAGATGTCCTTACTGTTAATGCATAGTTTACATTAAACACCTCTAGCTGTTTACATTCAACTAAATGGGAAACATTGACAGACTCCAAGTAAAACAGGGGCTTGGCTGAAGACATCATGACCATGTCTGCCAGCTTCAGACCAGAGCCAGTCCAATGTCACTTTCTTTGTGAAACCAACTGTCAGATGTGTGGCAGATGACTGGCGTATGCCAACTCTGACCTCCTGCCATGAGTTCGGTTGTACAGTCAATTATCACAGAGCATCTCGGTTAGGGCTGGACCAGAATACTCTACTAGTCGAATATTCATATGATGTGTAGGGATAGTCAGTTCTGGGATTCAAACTTTGATTAGTGTCCTCATTCTTTTGAAAAAAATAACAAAAAAAAAACAAAGAAAAGAAAACCACAATGTACAGTGTGGTGTGTACATACATACATACATACATTTATAAAATCAAAAGTATTACAATATTACATTGGTTAAGCCTTTGCTTGGTCTGTAAGAAGAGGATGACACTGGCTATTGCAGACTGGAGAGCTCCTATGGGTTCAATTGAAATCTCAAGTGAAACCTGCTAATTTCAGATCCCAAGCCCCGCTAACGTGCAAATCACGAGTTTGACAAAATGTATGGTGGATTACGTCTGCAGGCTGACATGAAATTAAGCAGTCCATGCAGACAAATTAATGTAATAGTGCGTTTTGGACAGATTAGGATATTCGGGACCTTTGCCGTGTTAACAAGATGTTTTTTTTTTTTTTTACTGTAACCAAATGGTGGACTTGGACTATGTACTGTTATTTTAACAGTTGCATCAACTTTTAAGTATGTTGGTCTGATAAAAATTATGTAGAGTTCGCAAACAGGTTACGCAAGTCCCCCCCCACCCCCCACACTATTCACATTTTCAAGTCCACACACTGGTAATTTGGCAAGTAATAAACCATTCTGCATGGTACACGATGTACTAGAAACAACACCACTACAACCTCCGCCTTTTCACACTCCATACTACAACACAGTCGACAAGCTGTCATTCTGGAGAGAGAGTTCAAATATCAACAAGCTATCAAAACTGAAGCACCCCTCCCTTCAGTACCACAGGGTGCTCCCTCAGAAGCTCAGCCCCACACACAGCTGGGACAGTGTTGTTCGGTGCGATCTATGGCTGAACGATCTTGGGGAAATATCCACTTGCGAATTTTCGGACATATAGCGATTGCAATTTGATATATACAGTACATTATTTTAAGTCAATATTTAAGTTCAGTATATATATATATATGTGTATGTAAACATGTTATGGAGCATTACCACATGAGATGGCATCGAAATATTAACTGTTCTACTGTATATTCTAATGAAAATATGAGAGCATAAAGATATGTTAGAACATTGGACAACATGGTGCACATTGGTCATTTTAGAATATTTTTAGATGTGCTCAAGCATATCTAAATTTCAGCACCCCTAAAATAATAATTAGAATGCGGAACACAACGTCATCACGGACATGCATCTAGCGGGATGTAGCCAGGTGTTGTGTCTGTTGACCACTCTTTGCTGTTCTTCAAGATTAGCTAACATTTTGCGAAACAGCTTCTAGCTCAGACAATTGCTCAGCAGAACTAACTCCCATAAATGTGTTTACTTGCGTTTCATGTGTTGATGGGTGTGTACGTACACAGTTGTCTTTGAATTACTGGTAGAGGGGTACCGTGCTTATTAGTTAGAATTACTGTCAAACAAGGAGGCATCCATACAAACATTAACGCTACAAAAAATAAAATAACTGGGTCAGATTTAAATTACATTTATATTTTTATAAATCGCACGCCTTGCGATGTGCTAATTGCATTGCTTCTAATCACAATTTTGGTTTGAAAACGATTAATCGTTCAGCCCTAGGTCTGCGCCACTTTGTTTGTGTTTGGCTGTGTAGAAACACCAGATTTGTTTATTTTAGCGGAGCGCAAGTAGATATAAGTGTATTAGTGTACAATCGCTGTCTCTACCTTTAACAGATTCAGTGTCTGCTGGGACGCGATAGTAAGATGCTCGCTTGCTGTCGCATTCAATCAGGACACGGCGTCACTACGAAACAGGCCCTTCACAAGAAGGAACAATGCTAACAGCACGACATACCTGCTCTGTCCCGAGTCTGTGTCAGTGTGCAATGCAGGTGCTGGCACCCCCGTTGCCACGGTTGCAGTGCTACTGCTGGGGCAGTGTGCTACAACAGCCTCACCAATGCCGCTGTCAGCCGGGGACGACTCTGAAACAGCAAACTTGTTATATTTCACCTGGCTGAATTAACCATCCATCCACCCATCTTCATCCGCTTATCCAGAGTTGGGGCACGGGGGCTTAATTAACCTGACGCACCAAATGGTTCATTTGCACAGAACCATCTGGGGAATAGTGCATTGAAACTGTTTTTAAATGGCAGGAGCTTTCAAAAAAATACTTCACAGGTGATTGGACCTGTGAACCAGCGGAGCCAGTTCAACTCTTGCTGAAACCAGAAGAAAAGTGAAAACATATTTTCCACTATACAGATGGCATAATTTTTTTAAATCATAAATCCCATTTAATATGATGGCATGGAAAAATTTGCTAGCAAGTGACTACGCCAATCAACGCTGCGTGATACAGTTTTGGCAATAGAGTAGAAGAGATGTTACAGTACACATTCCTATGGCATAGAAGAATCTGCAAGGCTGATTGATGCTCCTGCGTTGAGGCCTAGGGCGTAATTTACGCCGTCATGAGCATATTATACTTCTGCACTGGTCTGTCGGTCACGCAAACCTGTGCGCTTTGACTGCGTATGCAAAGCCACACTATACAAAGCGCCATGTTTCGTTCAGGCTCTCAAAGTAACACACATCACACATAATCATTCTGAGATAAGCATAGAAAAATGGTACAGCGAATCTCTTAGTTACACCATCTTTGAGCGTAGGAAACATCTGTACCGATAGAAAATCGTATTTATAGAAGACCGCTTTTCGCTGCCAAATCAAGAAAGAAATCCCACACAGTAGGAAAATCCCTGTCTTGTCATGTGCAAAGTGCACAGGAATATAAAAAGTTCCTTTCCAGCGAATCAAACAATTATACCAGGATTGTTAAAGGGAGACAATCTGTGCATGATGTCAGTTTGGTCATGATGTAGGCCTACAGGACATTGTTACAAAAATCCATAATTCCAAAGAACTCTGTGATCAGATCTGATCATCAATCAGCCTTAGGCAAAGGTTAGGCCCTATCAGTAGGTTATGGCGTAGCTTTGATGCAGAAGCATAAATTGGCCTGAACACCAGCGCAGGTATCTCACCTGGAATGCTGACACGCATGTTGCCGTTTTGCCTCTGAAGGAAGTCTTTGTAGCATACTGAGCACATGCCATTTTTACGTGGGTTTCCATAGAAACCACAGCCAGTTGTACAGAGCAGTGGTGCTTGGCTCTGATTGGTCTCTTGGGCCATATCCCTCCTGTGGAAGACAAGCGGTCAAAGTATGACACTAGCAATCTCAAGTCAGCTATGCAAAGTACTACTATATCTGTAAAACATAGAAAAAATTAATAATCAATAATGTGAAAATTAGATAATAAGCCATTCAAACTATTTTCCATTCATTGCATTTCAAACACATAGTAGATTCTATATTTCAGCATAATTCCAAACACAAACCTACATACTTACTGGCCTACTTATAACAATCTATGTTGTTACCACAGTAACTATCCTGATACACATACCTTAAGTTACCAATGGAGACACACAATATATCGCCAAGTCTGAATATACAGTAAATTATATTGTAGTTCTACTGGAGCAATTTGATGGGGAATCTCTTATATGAATGCATTGGTGCTACATTGTTGTGTGACTTTACCATACAAAATACAATTTAATAATGTTAAATTATTTGATTATGCTCCATCTTGATTATGATATCTACAGTAGCGTACAGTAGTGAGTGAGAAGTGAGAATGAAAACCATTCTCACTTCTGCTTCTCAGGCACCGTAATTTGACTGGTGGACAGACAGAGAAGACTTTAAATAAACAAGCGTTCACACTAACACGACAGACACTGACTTCATATCGCCAGATTTCTTACTGTACAGTAGCCCTACTGGGGGAAATTTGTTTTTCTGTAAAAAAATAACCTACTGTATTGTACTGTAGGTATTCCTTCAAAAACGAGGTTTATGGTAAATGGCTACTGTAGGCTACAGTAGAAATGGAAGTACGGTACTGTACAATTACTACCCAAAAACAATATTTTGGAATAGAAACAATGTTTGCAAACTATCTCCAGCTGCTATTGTTTCACTAGTCTAAAACAAACAAGGATTTGTTACTAAAACATCAGCTTGCACTCAAATTGTAACATTATTGAGTAAATGATCCTAGAGCTATACTTACCAGTGTGATCAACTTGCTTTGACTACACAGTGAACCTAACCACATAGGGAGTCACTATTTATAACTGCTTACATTTAAAAGTGCAAATGTCAGTTTGGTCAAACTATACACATAAGGATTCCAGGCAATACGCGAAATGTAGCTACGTGTGTTAATAACGCACTAAATGGCTAAATGGCATTTGGAGATATTCCACAAAGATATCTATAGCAAACCGTACCCAAGTCATTTCCTGCTTCAACTAACCCCTTTTGTTCTAATATAAGAAGCAGAGCATCATATATAGCTTGTGACTAAGCGACATACAAGCATAACATAAAATCTGTTTTATTTCCATAAAACTTTACAGTAGCGACCAACCTCAGTAATCGTCTGCAATCCCCTATCTACTCCTTTTTCTTCGTTTCTACACAGATAACATCCGACCCTCATATGCATAGACCCACAGTGTATTAACACATAACCTGCTACTATTGGTTAGATGCCGCGGAAACCAAGCCCACTCGCGTTTACACATTGGCTGGATATATCGTCAGTCATTTTTATCGTATTTGGTAAACAGCTGGTTTATGGGGGAAGGGAGAAAGGCATTTGACAGTTTGACAGAATTGGGAAAGACATCCTGCAAAAAAAAAAAAAAAGGACAATATTACACTTCGCATCTATTTAGGTGGTTGGAAACATCAGAGAGGAAATAAAAATGGACAACCTGTCTTATGGTCATAGCCATAACTTCAATACTTTTTAGGTTATGGGTGCCAGACTGTAAAGATGCCAAATTAATAATGGTCTTACATTTGGCACCCTATAGAGCATCTTACCAACCCCAGTTAGAAAGCATTTTGTCCTACACTGCTCAAATTAATGAAAGCGACAACAACAAACTAGGCATAACAAAACATAATAAATAAGGCATAATAACAAAACTGCAATGTGCATTTTTTGCATCAGATCTTAGCAGAAAGACTTAATATATACTTAAATGTTTAATGTTGTGCAGCTCTGCAACTACTATGTTGTTTTATTTGGGAGGTTTCAGCATTCAGATTTGCAAGATTAAGGGTTACAGTTTTGTACGTGTATTTTCCGTTATGCTATTAGCCGAGTCAACTGCAAACATTGTCAAAAACTAAAGACATAATCTCATTTTAGATATGCTGGAGAGGAAGGTCGGGCCTGGAGGAATGCTAACATCCTGTAGTCCTGTTATAGTTGCAAGGAGGATATTCTAGACTCAGACATAGATATATTCCCATTGTTAGTGTGATATTATGACATTAACATGTATCAAATGTTAATTAAAACAAAATGTTACATTGCAGATATACAGTAGAGGGGCAGAAAAAAAACAATTCAAACAGACGGACCCTGTGGCAAGTTTGTGTTTCCGCAGTGGGTAATCTTGGCAATATCTATAGGCTACAGCTACTACCTAGAACTTCAATAAAGTCTAATCACTATTATGCTCCGCGTGCATGCGTGTAATGAGATAATTCCAGCATTACACCCTAATCTGTGGCCATCGAAATTAATGTTTGTCAAGAACAAGCTTCGTTCACCAGGAATCATGCACAACATTAAAAACTCATAGGCCTACACGGAAAAAAGTAAGACACCACTATACCCAATTTTCTGAAATGTTTACTGTTTATATATTTCAATTTTTTACTAATAATACTAATTTAACTTTTAGTAGGCTATTTGCATTTTTAGATCGACATTTAAATGGTACATTTTAAAGTCAAGTCAAGTAAATTTTATTTATATAGCCCTTAATCACATTGCAGTCTCAAAAGGTTTTACAGCCTACATTTCACATGGAAACAAACAACACCCCCTTAACCTGCTCCTTACCCCGAGCAAGGAAAAACTTCCATTAAAACCACATGGGAAAAAAATGGGAAGAAACTTTGAGAAGGGACCACAGAGGGAGACATTCACCCCTCCAGGACGGTTAAGATGCAATAGATGATGGTAGGCAGACAACATTTAGCATAATCATGTTCATATTGTGCCGTACAGAACTAACACATGCCGTACAGAACTAACACATCAGAAAGATTTAAAGCATTTTGTAAGTTAGTTAATTAAGAGTGGTCTGTTAATTGTAGCATTAACAGACGCGACAGGAGTCCCTGGTCAGAGGAAGTGACCGACAGATGCCACTTGAGTCCCAGGTCCAAGGAAATGTCCAATAGCACTAAACATGACCAGGACCGCTCAACAACCACAGCGCTTGTCTGAATTGGAGACTTGGCTTCTGCACCAATAGCCACCGCCATCCATACATAGTCCGGGACCATGCCAGCATCTCCTTGTGACAACACCATCCACACAGCCTCCAGGATCGTGACAGCATCTCCCACCCACCAGACTCGGAGAAAGAGAAAGAGAAACATATAGCCATTTAAGTCCCTAAGCAGAGGGCAACATTCACTGTTGCTAACTAAATGCCTCACTGTACAAATAGGTTTTTTTAAGGTCGAAACAGTACTAGCACCTCTAACATCAGCTGGTAGGGAATTCCACAAAAGTGGGGCCCTATGTGAGAATGCTAATTTAATTTTAATTTTAGCTTGCTAATTCCTTTTTAATTTTAGGGATGGATAGCAAGCCAGCATTTTGTGAGTGTAGGGCTCGGGATGGAATATATGGTATCACTAGGTCAGATAAATAAGAAGGTGCCAGTCCAGGTAATGCTTTATAGGTGAACAACAGAATCTTAAAATCATATCTCAGACAAACTGGCAGCCAATGAAGTTCAGCACGGATTGAAGTAATGTGATCAGGCCAGAGAGTAAACCGTTGCAGACAGTAATCCAACCATATAGATATAAACTCATAAATTAGAGTCTCTGCATCTATCAAAGATAAAATCGTCCAAACCTTTGTAATGTTGTAAAGATGGAAACATTTTAGTAACCTCTTTAATTTGCAAATCAAAAGAAAGTGCACAGTAAAATATCACTATATTTTTTGCTGAGTTACTCTGAATAATATTACAACTGTCAAAGTTAAGTGTGGCATCCTTGAACAGGTGTCTGTGCCTGGCCGGTCCAATAATTAACATTTCAGTTTTATCTGGGTTTAGGTGCAAAAAGTTTAAAGACATCCAATGTTTTATTTCCAAAAGGCATGACTCACATGTGAGAATCTTTCTGCTTGTTGCAGTCCCATATATATTGTGTTTGTTTACTTTATCTCATTGTAGGCTACTTAGGCTCATCTCATGCAGACTACAGTAGGCTACTACATAACTGGCCACTGGCTAGAACATTTCCTGAGGCATTCCAGAGAATGCTATATTCCTATTCCTAAATACCTTGTTTGGTCATGTAACATATAGCTACTGTAGCCTAGGTGTTTATTAATTAATTAATTAATTAATATTAGATCACTGTTTGTTTTATAAATTGCAATAAACCTAAATTATTTCTAAACTGAATAATATTGTGGCGACCCTGGCTCAGGACTGTAATAGTTATTTGTTATAAGGGCAGCACTGACTTGGGAGGGGTTAGGGGAGCAGGCGGGACGTTCGGTAGCTAGAGGGCATGTTGAGTGGCCGGTTGGCTAGGGGGGTGGGCCTTGGGTGAGAGCCTATATAAGGGGGTGATTTTTGTCGGGTTAATCAAGCTGGGTTTATATATATATATAATCTCGCCCCGCCACCCACATCTTCACCATGTTACAGGGACCTCTGCTGGTCATACATTGAGATTGCTACATATTTTGGAGTAACAGGTTCATTGTGCGCATGTCTAATAACCTTTCCTCTCAAACTAGTGTGAACGAGTGTGTGTGACCCTTGGATCTGACAACCAAATAGGATATTCAATGAAAATATTGCAGGAAGATATTTTGCAGTGGAGTAAAGCAGAATGTGTTTAGACCATTCCCTTAAAGGACATCGAGAGGCAGCAACGCGCTGAGAAAGCTCCGAGACATATCAAAAGTAGAAGATGAACCTGTTGGATTTGATCACACAAATGTTGCAGCTGACCACTTGTTCCAGTAGCATTTTGTAACGTGTAATTCCACCAACGATAGCCCAGAGTGCTGCAGTTTTACGTTTGGCTTTTACTTTTGCAGAAGAATGGCAGCATTACGCACAGCTAAGCAAGCTTTGAGAAAAGAAGTAAAACGACGGGTTGCACAGTTAAGTGACCAGGAGAAACGTCTACAGTCCCAGATCATTTCGCAAAAGGTATGTGGATTTGGTGAACATGGTAGCATACTAAACGTAACCATCCAGTTCACTATTTCATTGTCAATATAAAAAAAAATCCGATTTTTGTGCTCTCCTAAATCTGGTAATGTGACGATTACAGCTCAAAATAGGACTACCCGTACAAAGTATGTAGTTACAGAAAATGTGAGCTAAATAACTCAACATGGGTAATATAATGTCCTCTGTCCAGTGGCACAGGATTATATCGGTCTGTCTCTAGTTTTTCATTATTTCATTTATTTCACTCTTCCATTCCCCTTTTAATCCCAAAGCAGGTTTTGAAACCTTTTAACACATTTGTTTTTTCATAATAGGAATTTCATAAGTGTTAAAGCCTTGAAACCCTTAAAAATGTGTGTGTATAGAAATGTAGTAATGGTCCATTTGAATTAATTAAAGGCAATTTTAAAAGCCTGGATCTAAATGATACACAGTAATGTAATACTGGGTACGTGTGTGTGTGTGTGTGTGTGTGTATGTGCGTGTGTTCGTGTATACGCTAGCTATGTCTTTTGATCACTTGACTTCGGAAAGATGTTAATGTACTTAAAAAACAACTTTGAAATGTCCCTTATTACTTTTCCCATTGATCATCCACTTTCCGCCTGGGAGGGGCGAAAGACACAATAAGTGCTTTTAATTGCATCACGTAAAATAATCGTTTTTCCTCAGTTACATGTAATTGTAAGGAGCCGTATTTGAAATATTGATTTAAACTTCGATTGACAGCCCTGCACCCCCCTCTCCTCTTCCTCTTTCAGCTGCTCCGACACCCCAAGTACGCGAGCTGCAAGCGCGTCGCAGTGTTCCTCAGCATGCGTGACGAGGCGTGCACGGAGGAGATCCTCCAGGACCTCTTCAGGCAGGGCAAGACGTGCTTCGTGCCCCGGTACGAAATCTCCCGCGGCAACCACATGGACATGCTGCGGCTTAGCGGCCTGCAGGACGCGGAGACCCTTCCCCTGACCTCCTGGGACGTCAGGCAGCCCGCCTGGGACGATGACACGCGGGAGGAGGCGCTGGTTACCGGTCAGTACGCACCCACTCACTCACTCACTCACTCTCTCTCTCTCTCTCTCACTCTCA
>JAOEGT010026282.1:0-10253 GCA_025447795.1 Speoplatyrhinus poulsoni | reverse complement strand
AGGGTTCTATTGCAGGCTGTGTGTCTTGGTGGATAATATTAGGGCTCTATTGCAGGCTGTGTGTCCGCTACACGGTGGATGATATCTCAGGGTTCGGCGACGTCTCTCGGGAGCTCTTCATCAAGTCCAGCTGCTATAGTGTAATCCCCATCACCATGGGCCGCCCTGGCCCCACAGTCTCCTGGGAGTTCACTTCTGACCCCAAGAGCATCGCCTTCAGTGTGGTGTACAGGGAGAGCGCAGAGACTCCCCTGGACCAGGCTAAAGTAAGCCACCTTTCTCTTTCCCTTCACACCGCACACACCCGGTCTCCGACGTCATGGCCGTCATTCCCCTGCTCTCACCTAGGTCCTGATCCCTCTGACACGCTGCAATGCCCACAAGGAGTCTATCCGGGGAGAGGTGAAGGCCAGGAAGCCTGGAGAATACACGCTGGTGTTTGACAACTCTTTCTCCAGGTCAGTTCCTCTGACACGCACATCTGTCCCTGTCACACGTCGGCACTCTGTTCTAGGTGGGTCGAGGTGGAGACGGCACACCGCCTTTGAAAGCCAAATGGCTTTCACCGTGGTCGCCATTGTCTTATTATGAGCTCACACCGGCGTGTGCAAATGCCAGCGTCCGTCTTTTTTGACTTGTTTATATGTTTGGGGCGGGAAGGGGGGGGGTAGAGGAGAGCCTCAGCTCACCATGCATGCATTCGTGCAGGCATTTAGAATGAATACAGTGTGCAGTGATCAAATGTTCGTTTTTTTTATATTAATTTCTTGGCGGCAGCACAGATAGTATTTGGAGAAGAATTAAACACAGCCCTCATTGTAATTATACCTGATATTGTGTAGTCTGCTGAACTTACAGGCTGTCTGTGCTCTGTACCTGAAGACCATGAATCTCTTTTTATGCAGGTTTATTTCTAAGAAAGTGCTGTATCGTCTAACCATCAAGAGCCCTGTCATCTACGATGGAAGTGACTGTCTCTGAGCTGGACAGAGGAAGACAAGGGGATGTGTACCTAATGAATTCCTCCCCAATCTCAATTCCGTGAGATCCCCCTTTCGTTGCCTTTGTTAGATCACGCACAGCATGCAGTTATACTGTGTATAATGTCTGAACTTCTGTTGCTTCCCTGAATATCATACATATCAGGCAATACTACTACATCAGAGGAAGATGGGTGAAGCACTGTATTTATGATATCACATCTATAATGAGCAGGAAGAAGTTCTCTAAACACCAGGCAATGAGAAGTGACATTGGTTCTTTGGTTCTTGATAGGGCTGTCAAAGTTAATGTGTTAACACATTTTCCTTTTAACACTACTAATTTTCATTTGACCCTTTGCGTCACCCGTAGTTTAGCAATCCACTAGCAGCGTTCAATTAATTAATTGTCATTATAACAAGCATGTCCACAGTGAATAATATATACAAGACGAGGTCTTCTGAACAGTAACTTGTAGCCTGACCAATTGCTTTCCATTTCATCAGTTTGAGGGTTTTGTCAGCTGTTTTTTTTTTTTTATTTGGATGATCAGGATGGTCTCGCTTCAGTTTAATTTCGCTGTGAGAATCAGTCTGGAAATCCTAGGAATCATTTTGAATGTGTCCGAGTAGCAATTTAACTTACCAACTTACCAGCGTCGTATTGATATTTATATGGCCGTGGTTTAGGTGTGTCGATAGTGAAAACGACCAGATGGTTCATCCAATCAACTAACAAGTACCTGCCCTTTACAAACAGCTTAAATGTACAGGTTGGGTAAATGTTCTGCTTTTGAGGGTTTCTGGAAAATCTTTACTCCTATGTTCATAAGTGTATAATACCGGTCAAATATGAACTTGCGATTCATTTGAGAATAATCAATATTAACTACAGGCAACCGTACGATTAATCATGATTAAAATGTTTTGTCGATTGGCAGCCCTAGTTCTTGAACGTGCATTATTGTCTGTCACTGCCTAACCGTGGAATTTGGATGTGGCGTTAGTAATGCCAAGGTTTTTATGCTTTATTTTTATGCTTATTTATAATATAGGAAATATATAGAGCTACATTACTATAAGGGAAAGTACAATTAAACTACAACAAATTGTTGTTTAGAAGTTGTTATATCTGCACGTTCGGTTCTACTCTGACTTGCAGATTTCCAGAATGAAGAAACACTATAGTAGTCCGGTTGCCGAATCTAAAACTCAGTAAAAAGATGTAGAGATATGTGTGATGTATGTTCTCTGAAATATATGCGTTAGTATCCATCTTGGGTCTTCTATAGAACATGCATCAGAGGACACTGAGACATCCCTTGACAAAATATTTTCAAAGCTTTGCTTGTGAACACATACGTATACACAGGTAACACAGGTTGTTGACACAATCGCTACCATGAAAAAAATAACAATTTTATTAAACATGGTCCATTCCCTCCCTCTCTGCTCCCTCCCTCTTATTGGTCTGCCATTGCAAAGTGCCATTGACACATTGACCGGCATGGTAGATTTGCTGGACCAATCGGGGAAAGAGGCACTGCAGGGGCTATCAACAAGAGCAGATATCCCCACAGAGCATTTCACTCATGGTAGCTGAAGGAGGTCTATGGAATCTTAAGAAATTACACTAAATAAAAAGCGTTCAAGCCAAATCCAGCCTACAGCACTTTATTAAAAACTCTTAAAACTATTTTGTAAGAAAACGCTATATGAAGAAATGGAACAACAAATATGCGGATACAAATGATGCTATTTCTCTGAAGTGGACATATATTTGACGTTAACGCTGTCATTTGTGTTCTGAAATGCCTAAAGAAGTTGTCAGGCACACACACTAATGGCTGTTTACAGAAAATTCCAAGAGACACTCCCAATATCTCTAAAGCCATTGTTAACTGGTATTTTAGAAATGTAACTGATATAAAGTAAGGGAATATCATTATTATTAAAATATACCTCGTTCTGACCTTCACAGAACAATCTGAACACAATTAATATATTTCCAAAGAGCTTTTTAAAGCCATTGTAATCTACAAATGATAGTTTTGGTATAGTAAAGGCACTAGGAGAGGACTATTTTATATGCACTTTTGACAGTTATTTTTTATCTGTAATATGGTTGATGAATGGTTGAATGGTTTTCTTTCTGTACCAGATTGCTACAGACTGTTATTGCAAGACACTAATTGTTGAAGGGGAACTTTAAATCTATTCTCTTTTTCATACATCCATAATTCAAATATGTTGTTAAATGGGTTTGATATTATAAAATAAATATGGATTGTGTAATGAATTCTAGTTATTGTGGTTATTGTGGTAATTTATCTAATGCGTCAATGTGCTCATAGCGATTAGCACATTCCTAAATGCCCAGCCTTTTGTTATAAATGCAGTATGTCCGCATGCAGTACACACTGTTGCCTATGAGAAGTGGGACAGAAATAGCTGGAGTTATTGGTGAAGGTGAATAAATATAATTCTGTTACAAATCTGGCATGTGGAGCTGTGATGCTTTTATATATACTTGAGAAGAGAATACAACTGTATTACAACTGTTTGTATCACTTTATCTCTAGCTCATCTAGCAGGTAATCTATAACAGGTTTAAATTCAATGTCATCACACTATATGCTGAGTGGTCCTTTATCCACGGGTGGTTGTGTGAATGCTAAAGCGAACAAAGTTTCCAGACTATAATCTCAGCAAAAGTCAGGTGGAGGCTATACAAATGCTTATAGCCTCACGTATAAACAATGAAAAATTACGTTCATTAAAATAATAACTGTGTTTTTTTTTAAGATGATTACATATACATGAAATGTAATATGGATGTAATATATATCTAGTAATTAAACACATAATTTCAAAATATTGATCAAGCATCTTATGACCCTTCTAGGGGTCCCAGCCCATTGCTTGAGAAGCACTGTTCTTTTAATCCACGCTGTGAGTGTGTGTGTGTCACAGTGTGCATGCGTCTGCATTTATAGCGTGGAGGCAAGGTTATTTCCTCAAGGTTAATGATCTCATTGTAAAACGTGTCACATCATCTCCTCTGCCTTACTATTTCTCTCCCCTCTCCTCTTATTCTTTAAAGCACAGACACACACGCACACACTTTTAGATGATATGAAGAGTCCCTCTCACCTCACTGTCTTCTCTAGTCGCTCATAGAAATGGATTGATGGATTTGTGGAAACTGCTAGAACAACCTGGCTGACACTGAGCTTACTGTTGCAAGACATCTGTTAACGTGTCCTGGAACATATCGAGTGGCTCTCATAACCGGTGTTGAACTCTACATGATATCGGTCTGCAGAATGTTTTTATTATTATTTCTCCAAATAACTGACGTTTCAGACGGCAGCTTCTTTCACCCAAGCATTTCTCTAATGGCACCTTGAAGGGTAGTCTTAAGTCACTTCTGTTCAGTAGCACTGCTCAACTGAGTCTTGCTGAACGCCTGTTATTCAGTATAGGGCACTGTAAACACTACATAAAGCCATAGGGCTATCAAATAGTCAGGTAGGACATTTTCATTGGCTTTTAGCATTGTGACTAAGAAGACTATGGAATGTCCGTTAAGACATTAGTGCGGTATTTCATGACTAATTCGTGACTAGTTCTTTTAAACGGTAACCATAACAGATTTTTATCTTCAAACTGCAAACAGCCACACTTGTGTCATTGAGTTTTCTAATGAATTCCTACTGTATACTGTACAGAAAGTGTTAAGTTCCCTTTTGTTGATTAGTTATGTAGCTGGTCAGATACCTCTTGGCGGAGTTAGCCAACACTTTGTTCCAGAGACTACTTACAGGTAACTATTCGAAGTGTCTCCTCCAGCTAAAACGACACGGCTACTCGTTCACCATGCCTCTCCTTTGCTCATACATGGGGGATGAGGGAGCTAGAACAGGGAGTACCCCATTCAAAGAGTTAGCAATATATCATACAGGGGAATTATTTGCCTGCTATGACAGTGTGCCTCTAGCAGGAATTAAAGGCCATTGGACTCTACTCCTTGCATATTTGGAGTGGATAAACTAGCCTACTCTATGGCCATAAGTCATTTTTGAATCCAATATTAGAAGTGAAACGCACATTTCTTCCACGAATCATGGAATGTAACCTAGGTGGAGTTAAATTTGCTCTGTACTGTATAACATGGGAGAAATGTGATCTAACCATCTGGTTCTTATCAGGCAAAGAGCTTTAGTTAGAACTTTCATACATTAAGAGATGTTCTTCATGCTCATAGAATACACAAACGGGGGTTTCTCCAGGGGAAAAAAGTAATTTACAAAGTTAAGCACCTCTTAACGTATTCTACCTGTGTGGAAACCTGCATTAGCATAATAGAATAATGACAAGACCAGGTAGGCTGGCAGCCTGTCTGTGCAGAGGACATAGAGGTAGTGAGTCTACGCCTCTGTCCTTGCAGACCATGGTTGTTTGTCGCTACAGCTGTTGGCTAGTCTGTACTGTATGTGTGTGTGTGTGTGTCTGCCCCCCCCCCCTCCTCAGGCTTAGTGGCCACCTGCAGTGGTATTGGCAGGTCATGAGGCCTCACTCCCAGACAGTTTGCTCTTTTCTCACAGAGTCTCGGTGTGCTAGCTCACGCTCCACCGGGACATGTAGTTTTGATGGACCGATGGACTCCCTCTCTCTCATTGACCCCTTTGCTGTTATGACCCCCCACACACACACACACACACACGTAAACACATTATTCTCATTTCTATTTGTCTGTTTTCTCCTAGTTCCCTTTATGTCTCTCTGTTCTCTCTGCCTAGCTAGTATCACTGTCCCCAGTGCTATTTCTCTTCAGTACAACTTACCAGTAGCAGTAAACACACCCAGCTACTGTCGAGCTTCTCTAGAGTTTGACCTTTAACCCATACCTTCCAAGAGTGGTGGTGTGTAGGCCTACCGTACATGACAGCAAGGGCGTTTCAAGTCAAGGTTATTTATATTATTCACATGACAGTCTCAAAGGGCTGCACAGCCTATATTTTACATAGACACAAACGAACAAACAAAAAAATAAAATAAAAATAATATACATCATTTCATATCTGAGAAGTTAATGGACTGCTTTTATATAGAGCTTTTAACCAAAGCACTTTACAGTATTTTGCCTCACATTCACCAATGGCGTTTGCTGCCGTGCAATGTCCTACCAACCACTGGGAGCAGTTAGAGGGTTAGGTACCTTGCTCAAGGATGCTTACAGGTAGGTCTACACCGGGGCTCAAACCCACAACCTTCCGGCTGGGAGCCCGACACAGACCACTCGACTATCCTGTTCCTGAGTAGTGTTGGTGTTCACTCTAAAACGCCTCACCCAGAGCAGGCAGGTCAGTAAAACAGCCATCATGCATGCAGGTGCTCACACATCTCCTGGTGTGTACTGGAGTGAGCTGACCCCATGCTAACAGCACTCCCTCTGGCCAATAAAGACACACTGCCCCTTTAAAACTCCCATCCTGCCATTGCGTCCAGCAGGCAATCTTACTGCGGGACATTTAGTGCATTTCCCCAGGTGGAGCCAGTACCTCTGCATTAACCACAGCTGTACTGGTCTTGGAGACATCAGGTGTATTTTGTGCTTTCACCCCATCTTTGATCTCTGTCATCCATCATGGCTGCCGCCTGGCCAGCTCGTTGCCTGAGGCGGCACGGCCCCACTAGCGGGCGTAGAGCGGCTGTATGATGAATGTTCAGCCGCTACAGTAGGCCGGGATATAGATCCGCCAGAGAGATCATTAACTCACACAGCAGGTGGAGGAGATGAGGAATTGTGAATAATGTGTGTTGGGGAAAGGGGATAGATTAATAAGTCTTCCACAACAGTAATATAAATTAGAATTTTTGCAAACATTAATATTAAGTGCATTGGAATTACCCTGCCTTTCTAAATAGGCCCGTGTGAGCTTTACAGTACCATGGCATTTATCAGCTGGTGGCTGCCTTCTAGTGTAAGAAGGAGCCTGACATACTGTATGTGCAAGCAGCAGCATTCAGTATACAGTAATACGCCTGAATAACTCTTACTCTAACTTATTGAAGTCTTATGGTGAACACTATTTAGGTGACTGCTGTTGTGATGCTCATATTTCCGGTTGATATTCTCCCACAGTGCAACCTCACATATATTATAAAGAGGAACTGTAGCTCTTCTAACCTTCTATCACGTGGTAGGTTGATAACCACTGTTTCCATGGCAACCCTGCTCGAACAACCTGTGTCTACAACATCTCAAAACAGGTTGAAGATGTTATTTTTAAAATATGTAAGACAAGATGGTCTCTGAGGGTTTGGGTGGGGGTGGGGGCTATATATCCCGTTCAAAACAACGTGTCTACCATAACTGGGCAGCTCTGAGGAGATGGCAGGTTGTTTGTGTGCACACAGCTCGTAGACACAGAGGAGGTGGCTAAATGCCTTAGTCAATAGCCACAACTAGCGGATTTGTGAATAAAGCACATAGCAAAACGGAAGTGACTACAACGCTCACCACAATATATTAAGGGAGATCTTATATTTCTATAAAACATTCAGAATTTCTAATGCAATTCATATACAGCCTGTATGAAATTTGAATGAATCAAATGGAGACTTTCATTAGCTTGCTAGCAATATAGCAAAAGGTAAATGGTCCAAGCCATCATTCTATTACGCGTTGTTTGCTTATATGTGATAGTGTCACATACAAGCAAATAACTTAGACATTGTAAGAGTAGATCCTAACAGAGCGGCAAAGGAAGTGGTTAATTTCTACTGTGAGATAGATACAGTAGATGATCGCCATACAGGCCTTAGGTTAAAGGGTGTTAATGGGAGTGCTATGAGGTAGAGATGTAACAAGGTTGCTCTTAAGTCTCTTACAGGAGGCGGGTAATAAGTCTGCCATCCTGACAGTAGCAAGAAGCTCGTTCCGCCATTGTGGCGCCGGGACAGAATAGAGGTAAGACGCCTCTTGCCCTCATAGCGGTGGAGGTACCAGCTGACCAGCTGAGGTGGTAGATCAAACCAGACCATTTGCTTGGAGGTGATGTAGAGTTGAGCCAGTTATCTTTACTGCTTGTAGACTATAGCACCAGCCAGTGAAGGTGACAACTTAGGTCTCATCAGAAGGACCTGCTGTTTGGGGTTTTCATAACCTTAAACTACAAACTGCATTTCCTCGCTTCAGTTTAATTCCACCGTGAGAATCAGGTTGTGACTAACAATTCATCTGGCATATCAGGTTACAAACTGCATGCCAATGGTCTGAACACTTAATGGACGGTATAGTCTGGTAAAACGAAACCTCTAATTTGACTTTCATGCACCTCTACGGTTTGCTTTGCTTTAGTCTGTGAATGCTCTGTTCAAACAGTTCAGCAGGCCACAACCATCGCCTGCTATTGAACTGATTAATTTGTGATTGATTGATGAATGACGTGTAACTCCTAGTGACCAATCAGTCACATGAACAGTCAGACATGATTTGTTTGTTTATTAGACATTGGCTGTCTGGCTGGAGCTTGTGGCCAGAATAATCGAAACCTCATGTTTTTTCAGCAAACTTCTTACTCATGCATGTCTGAGTGCACTCATACACACGCACACGCGCGCACAGATAGTGTTCATTATATGGGCAGTGTGTGTGCATCTACTGGCTTCTTCACGGGCCTTCTTTATTGCCTTTAATCATAAGTGAAGACGCTTCAAGCAGGGATCCTTTGATGCCCTTGCATACAATGAGAGCCTCCTCCTAGTACAATTCTAAGGCAGAGCAGATAAGAGGAGCCCTCTCATCTTCCTCCCATTTAGCCGAGCATCAGTGGCAGCCCACTGTACTGTATGTACTGTACTTTCAATGGAACGCTGCAGGCCCTGTGATGGACATGCTTGCCAGTATGTGTTTCCATGGAGACGCAATTTGTGCGCGGGCCCCTGCGGCTCGTGTCATTGACTTCAATTAGTGCAGAGGGCCGTCTCTGCAGCACATACTTGCAGACAGCCCCAAAGGAGAGAGAGAAAAAGATATGCTTAAGGACAGAGTCCGGTCAATCGTTTTTCAACGGGGTATGATTTCTGGCAGATGAAAAGGTTCAAAATGTATTTGTAGCAATAACAAACACCCATAAACAATAAAATCATTTAAACTAGTGGTACTTTAATTATATGAGCCGTAGGCTACGTGATTATGGAATGGTTATAATTAATTATTATATATTATACAGTAGTTACGCTTAATATATAAATAAATGAATAAACCTGTCGTTTGTGACTTCCCTCATGCATGCACGCACACACACACACGCACAAGGCTGTCATGGCTCAGAAAGAAATGAACAATGAACCTCTACAACATAGTGTGTAGCCTAAACCCTTGTATATTTGTCTAAAAACTACACTGACTCTTACAACACAGGAACATAGCCTATAGTACTGTACATATCACTTTCTGTCTGACATTTTCATTTTCTATTAGAGGATATTTTACATTTTCACTGTGGAAACAACAATGTATCATTGCTACATTGGTGGTGTTTTTGCAATTGCTTAGCCCCACACATAATCTCATCTCATTATGGGCCCCTGCTTTCTGGCAGCATTCCTCTTTACTGTGAATACAGCAAACAGGTGCATCGTTCAGGCTTGTCACTGTAGAGTTAAGAGGCTGCCCTGCCCCCATGTTAACCCTGTTCATAACAGCACACTGAACACTGCAGACCTTTGAACTGGTGTAGCACAAATCCGTCATTGTAGGGAGAGTAGTTATAGGACTGTGGACAGGACACATATTTACACCAAAGGGGGACCTCTGCTGTCAGGCTTGAATTTAGCAAAGTTTTAAAATGCAGTTATTCCTTTCTCCACTAGGTGGCTTACTCCAAAACATAGCAAAACAGCTTCTATACAATATATACTGTATTTCCGGGTGCATCTCTATAAATTAGTAAAGTATTTTAATAATTCAATTGAAAGAGTGAAACTATATATATATTGTGGATTAATTACACATAAAGTGAAATAGTTCAAGCCTGTATTTGTTTAAATCTTGATGATTCCAGTTTACAGCTCATACCCCACATTCAGTATCTCAGAACATCTCAGTGAATATTGTGCAATATTGTAGATACAAGGTGTCACAATTTAATCAGCTGCAAAGGTTTCCTTTAAATCAGGGGTAGGGAATGAACAAGGTTAGAAGTGTGTGTGTTAGAAGCCTGATAACGACCCATTCATTAGAATCAGGTGTGTTGGAGCAGG
>JAOEGT010026271.1:0-10253 GCA_025447795.1 Speoplatyrhinus poulsoni | reverse complement strand
CCCCCCCCCCCCCCCCGAGAGTGCCAACATCAGGACGACACACATGGAAGATCACCGGGTCTTCTGATTACCCACATGCACATGGATGCACACACACACGCACGCACACAGACACATAACACACACACACACACACACACACACACGCACACATGGAAGCTTGTCACGGGGTCTTCATGTTACACACACACACACGCACACACACACGCACACAGAGACATAACACACACATGTACACATGGAAGCTTGTCACGGGGTCTTCATGTTACCGACACACACACACACACACACACGTCGTTGCCTGTGCATGCTGTGCTAGGCTGAGCCGGGGGGAGATGGTAATACGGACGGCTGCAGCAGCAGCAGCTCGTTAGCTGCCCCGGTGTAGACGGCGGGACATTTGATCCATGCCTCTGGATGGTTTCATTAGTGGTGATACTGAGGGCTGCACCACATGGAAGGACATCCTGTGGCTTTGTGCGTAATGCAAGAGGTCAGGCATTATTATTCCACTGGTAAAGTCATTCTCAAGGGCGCGTGCTAACACCTCTCCCTTCAATGCAGTAGGGGGCACCCTACTAAGCTCTGCCCCATCACAACATGGGAAATGCACTGCGAAGCCATAGGGCATTGTTGTTGTGAGCGGTGTTCACCACTTTACAGAGCCAGGGCTGTGTAGAAGTACCTGATTAATGTTTCAGCATGCACAGAAAACAGTAAGCTAGCGAAATGCAAGGAGATTATTTAGTGAATTGATTGATTGATTGATTGATTTATAGTCCCCCCAAGAACCTGAAATGTGCTCACCAATGTGCTACAATGTTTTGTAAGACACTGTAGAGACAGTGTACTTGAACAGATGTGTGAACTGTATCTAGCTGTGATGGCGAGGTAGCTAATATGGTGTTTGTTAAGTGTTTGTGTTCAGCTTCAAGACCCGAATCGAACAGCTGAAGATAATTATCTATGTTTGTGGGCGGGGCAGTAAGTATGGTAACGATCAATACAATTTACGCATTCACGCTCTTTGGAATGATGGAGACACCTGGAGAGGTGTGATTGGGAGGAACGGCCTTCCTGATCTACCCCGAGCGGGCGTTTGTTGTTAGACTTCTGTGCTAGTCATGTCTATAACAAACACCCTGTTTGAACATAAGGATACTCAATAGTGTACGTTGCCCCAGGTCGAAGTTTCATCTGATCTGAGGCTGCATGTTTTGGACACTCGGGTGAAGAGAGGGGCAGAGCTGGCTACCGAACACCATCTGGTGGTGAGTGAGGACAAGGGGTGGGGGAAAACTCTGGACAGACCTGGTAAGCCCAAACAGGTAGTGCAGGTGAACTGGGAACGTCTGGAGGAGGCCCCTGCCCGTGAGATCTTCAACTCACACCTCCGGCGGAGTTTCTCTGGCATCCCTGTGGAGGTTTGGGACATTGAACCTGAGTGGGCAATATTCAAAGCTTCCATTGCTGAAGCTGCAGCGGAGAGCAGTGGTCTCTGGGCGCCTCTCTTGGGAGGTGTTCCAGGCATGTCCAGCTGGAAGGAGGCCTCGGGGAAGACCCAGGACTAGGTGGAGAGATTATATCTCCACACTGGCCTGGGAACGCCTTGGGATCCCCCAGTCAGAGCTTGATAATGTGGCTCGTGAAAGAGAAGTTCAGGGTCCCCTGCTGGAGCTGCTGCCCCCACGACACTACGACCCGGATGAAGATGGATGGATGGATGGAACCTCTTTGGAATCGTGTTTGAAACACGGGCAACTGTGCTCGGCAGGATTGCCATAGTGCACGAGGACTTCATAACAATGCACAGTTGCACGTTTGAGCTGGGAACGGTGGTTATAAGTCACTCGAAGTGCGTTTGCACACCAGCATTTTTACTCGTATATACAAGTGAAATGGTCGCACTGTAGAACCCTGCTGTTGCTACAGTGACTCTCAAAGGTCACTGCAACAGGAAGCTATATTGCTGTCCCCAATAATGAGGAACATGAAGGTGCAAGAAAGAGAAAAGTAACTGAACAGCACTGGGGAATACCGCTGTCAGATACTAGCCGATACTAGTCTCTTCCCTCTCGCACATGTGATCCCAATCTCATTAAAACAACACCGGTGCATGAAGCATGACATATTTACAATAAACATTCCCCAGTGCAAAAGCAAGTAAAAAAAAAATGTAATAATGGAGAAAAGCAGGTTGGACAATACAGGTCCTTTATGCATGTCAATATACGTCCCTGGTCAGGATAAATTCATGTGAGCCCCCGTCCAGCCTGCCTGTTGGACCCAGGAGGTCTGGGGAACCAGCAAACTTTGCTGTTGTTAATTGACCAATCCCAAGCCCCGCTTATTTTTGCATGTCCTCCAATAACGTTTGAGCATTTTTTGAATCTGACGAAACCTTCCGTCAACTGTCTGTTTTGCCGTAAAAGCTTTTCATGGCGTTTTGTCCTACCTAGTTACAGTAACTAGGTAGGACAAGTGGCTATTAGGGCGGTGGTGTCATGTCATACTGTAGCAGCCCCCCCTTCTTTTTTTAAAAATCAAAAAGCAAGTTTTAATACGAAATAGGCCTTTTTGAAGTCATGTTATTATCGCCATAATTTAACAGGATAAACAACTTTATTACGGACGTGTCAAAATTTCCCGGGGTCTGTTTGATACAGGATCTTTCCACCATCCATCACGCCTGGCTGCGCTTACGTTATGCAGTGAATTTTTAGGCAAACTATGAAGTAATGGGCTGGGTTTACAACATAATTGAGTTTTGGTTGGTTTAGCAAATCTTCTGAGCAATAAATAAAAAAAATAAAATGTGTCATAAAATATCACATTACACAAACGAATGCACTGCAAATAAACACCCTGCAAAAAGTAAGCAAATCATTCTCGATCTCAGCAATTTTATCCTTTGGTTAATCTGGCTTCCAACAGATTTACAGTTTAACTTGAAACATTCCGTCCCTAAATCAGTCATATGGTCATGTCTACTAGTTGGAAACAAGATCCATAAGACTTTAAGCCCATTGAATACAAAGCAAATTAAGTTTGGATTTGAAATTATGAAAATACATTTCTAAGTCTGTTTCGGGGTTGGGTAGGTTTATTTTGTTTCATAGCATCAATAAGGACTGACTCCTTTTAATTACATGCCTGGTCACTCAGCCGCCATCTTGGTAACACTTATTTGCAGTTATTAGGAAGTCCCTATCTAAATGAATAGAGAGAGAGACAAAACTGCACCTTCAATGGTCACCGGGACATAAAAACTGCATGTATACAATCTGATAATACCCCTTAAAATGTTTTGAGACTTTGCCCCCAAAGTATGGTTTAAAAAGCGTTTTTCACCCCACAGGTTATAAGACTACGTTTGTGCAACTGCCTTTTGTGTCAATGCAACCACACGACTGGCTAAGTCGCTTAAGGTTTGGCTGTTATAAACACGATTGTCTCTTTTCCGCCAACCGCCAAATTTCCCATTGCCGATTTCTCCCGCACAGTTCCATGCAGGGAGAAGGGGCCTGTCTCTTCTATAATGTGTCTACTGGGTTGGCATGTCGGCCCCGCTAAGCCTGGCATTGCTGGAGGAAGTGCTTTGCTTACATTTAGTGAGGTTACACATTGTGGTGTAGGAGGAATCGTCTTACATGTCGACATCAAAGCCAGATGGAGAAATTGTGTGTAAAATGTGTGTCTGTGTGTGTGTGTGTGTATGTGTGTGTGTGGTTTGTGTCTCCTTGCATGTGTTGGCTCGGGCTTGTTAAGGTGGAGTTCAAAGGCAATGCGTGAACCCGGTTTGACCTTCCCAGATGGTTCCTTAGTGGAGTTTGTCCACCACTTAGAGTGAAACTCAGTTTCCCCTAGACATTCTTCTGAATGGTTGCTTTGTGCAAAACGTCTACATCCATTTCAGGATACAAATACCTGTTATCTCACCCCGTCTCTTAACAATGATCTAAACCTCACAATGGGGTCTTAGTTTTATTCATGGGGGCAATCGCTCTCTCTAATAGGCTTCATTTTGTATGACTGGAAACTCTGAGGAGTCTGTCTGCCAGGCTGAGCTCATGGACGTGGATGTCGGCCACTTGACGAGATCTTGTAAAAAGATTTTTAATATTAGATCCTCGTGTGCTACAATCACGTTTTGTGTTTTTGTCTGATCTGTAGCGGCAGAGACACCTTTGGTTTTACGTGCGTTTCATCACTGCTCGTAAACTTCAGTTAAACCAGCGACTTTCAAGACATCGCTTCAGTTCATAAAAATGATGAATACGGTTAGCAAAAGCTTGGCCGTGGCAGGCTGCATTTAATCATTTAATTTAAAGCCGTGTAACTCGGCTTTTGAAACCGTACCAGAGAGGTGTGCTTGAAATCTCCTGAGTTGTAGAGGTTCACACTTCAGTCACTCAAACTGGCTATTTGTTGCTGCCTGAAGCTAAATCTAAGATTTTGGAATATAACTAAGATGGAGCAATGTAATGCATTTCTGTGGGAGGAAAAATGTAGCAGTTCTGGTCTATTAAGTACATTTCTCGCCTATGCTACCAACAATATTTTGCTGAGGAGGCTGAGAGTACATAGCACCCATACAGCTTGAAATAAACTACATTTTCTCAGACACCTTTTGCTGCAGAAATGCCGTTGTGGCCTCAGAGTGATCGTAGGTACTTGGGAAGTAATGTAATATCCTCCAAATACCCATGTACACCCCCAGAGAGAAATAATAGGCAATGCTTTGGTGAAATACATGTACCTCCACATTGACTTGCATGGAACACTGCCCATTCTAGTCTGCATGAAGGGTGAAAAGTCCACTTGCCCTTCCAAAGGTCGAATGCGGAAGTGCATTACGTTGCCATTTCTTGCTTTGCTTTATTCTCTATGGCTAAATGGCTGGCATCATCTGACCTGATTGGTAGTTTAAGAACCACAACCACGCCACCTTAGCTCTTCTGTGTTGGGTCGTGCATTTTTTTTGTATTACTGTTTTTGTATCTTACTGCTTGTTCCAATGATTTTGTTGCTATATGAGCGGGCGTTCCTGGTCTGTGTACAGTTAGTGAGACATGCAGGTAGGCATGGGACGATATGAAAAATTAATATCACGATTATCCTGTCCAAAATAATTGTGATTATCGCAATTATTTATTATATTAATATTAAACTGGCACTAAAACATACATGAAACCATCATTTTTATTATCATGACACATGTACGGTGTCAGTTTTGTGTGATTCTTTTTGTTTTGAAACCAGTATTTCAACAAATCCGATTTATCTGTTCTATGTGGGGGACACAATGGGAAATCCGAGCCTTCAGCTATTGTGGTGATTGACTGGAAATATGCAGGCTAATAAATCAATTAGTAAATCAATGGGAAGTTGTGATATGAAATGTTCATACGGTTTCATCTCTTGTCTTAAGTGAGTTGAAACTTGTTTGCTACTCCGAATGTAACATTGAAACTGTTTGTAAAGGGCAGACACACCATCTCACTCACGCATACACGCATACGTGTACACGCTCACACACCTTCACACTCTCACGTACATGCACGCGAGTGAACATATAGCACACACACACGTACATGCACACTAGTACACATATAGTATGCGCGCGCACACACACACACACACACACACACACACACACCTACACACGCGCACATCCCATCGAGGGCCACTGGTGGGAATGAGAGGGCCTGTCTAAACTCTCTGCGGGGCTCTGGGTGGGAAGCGCTGGAGTGGGCCCGTTGCCATGGCTACGAACGAACCCACAATCTGGCAATGGCGTTTCCGTTTCTGTGTGTGTGTTTGTGTGTGTGTGTGTTTGAGTGTGTGATTAGTGTTTTGAGTGATGGCTGCACACCTGCCTATTCCTTCAGGAGTGCTTGTATTGGTGTTGGTGTGGGGGGGCCCCAGGTGGTGTGGTGGGGGGGTCGTGGGGTTGGTAGATAGTTACTATTTAGTTTGTTACTATTTTATATATAATACTATAATACTGATATTTAATGACTATTTACCGACAGAAATATATTTTCTATTAACTTAGAGAGTGTCAGTGTGTGAACTCTGTCTTACATTATCTCTTAAGGAATACAGTATACAGATAAGACCATGGGTGACATAACTGTCTCTCTCTCTTAAGGAATACAGTATAAGACCATGGGTGACGTACCTGTCTCACTCTCTTGAGGAATACAGTATAAGACCATGGGTGACGTACCTGTCTCTCTCTCTTAAGGAATACAGTATAAGACCATGGGTGATGTACCTGTCTCTCTCTCTTGAGGAATAGTGAAATACAGTATAAGAGCATGGGTGACGTACCTGTCTCACTCTCTTAAGGAATATAGTATAAGACCATGGGTGACGTACCTGTCTCTCTCTTTTAAGGAATACAGTATAAGACCATGGGTGACAAACCTGTCTCTCTCTCTTAAGGAATACAGTATAAGACCATGTGTGACGTACCTGTCTCTCTCTCTTAAGGAATACAGTATAAGACCATGGGTGATGTACCTGTCTCTCTCTCTTGAGGAATAGTGGAATACAGTATAAGACCATGGGTGACAAACCTGTCTCTCTTAAGGAATACAGTATAGGACCATGTGTGACATACCTGTCTCTCTCTCTTAATGAATACAGTATAAGACCATGGGTGATGTACCTGTCTCTCTCTCTTGAGGAATAGTGGAATACAGTATAAGACCATGGGTGACAAACCTGTCTCTCTCTCTTAAGGAATACAGTATAAGACCATGGGTGACAAACCTGTCTCTCTCTCTTGCAGGACGGATTTCTGCGTTCACAAAGATGAGCCCTGCGACACTGTTGGTGAGTAGCACATTATGTCTCTCTCTCTCTCAGTTTCTGATATTGTTAAAGGTTGGTCACCCATTTTGCTGAACTTGGTAGTTTGATCGATTGGGGAAGACTATGATAATCAGGTCCTTATCTTTGGGGTGTACTAGGGCTGGAGGTTTTGGCCAACATTTATATCGCAATATTTTTCTTAATTTCGGTCAATACAATATAATTCCGATATCGATATAAACAATATAAGCTTATGAAATACTGCTAAGAATGCCCACAACGGAGTACTTCTGAAAAATGCATTTGCCAAGTCTTATGAAATCTCTTATAAATCTATAATTTTTTTTTAAATCTATATAATTTTATAAATAAAAAAATGTGCAAATAAATGTTTTACCTTTTATCCTTCATACAAACAAGAAATGTGAAATCACAGTCAAATAAATAAACAAACTCTCAACTGTGTTATTTTCTTTCTGTTAGTATTTATTATTTATGAAGGCTATATTTATGTCCGCCAGTAGGTGTCAGTAGCGTTCTGGCTTGTGTATGACTGGCTCTGTGATCCCATGAATTAAATGCAGCTAAGTTCCACCCAAGACGTGACTGACTGTTAGCGGCGGAAGCTGACTAAATATGTAATATTAAGCCTTTTTGTAATTTGCTGTTAGGTGAGAGAATTAATATAACTGTTTAGCACTGCTTAGCACTAACTGCTGTCAGTAGTGCAATTCATCAGGCACATAGGTTCTATAATACAACTGACTGCTGCGCCCGTCATTCAGTGACAAATGCTGTGTAATTTATAACTTATCGAAATACCGGAAAAAAGTTTTAAAATCATATCACCGTTATTGAAAAAGTTTTATCGCGATTTATATTGATATTGAATTAAATTGAAAATTGTTGGTATTTGAACTCGATCTAAACAAAAACACGTCTTTCTTCAATGCCATAGCGTGCTCTATCAGAAGCCCCCCCCCCTTCCCACACACACATTGAACACACATTGAACATGCTGAGATGCGTCTGCAGAGAGACAGCTGGAGAGCCTGTGCATTCCCGACTGTCCGCGTTGCGCTACGCCGCATCCGCAGATATATGACCAGGCCATTAGGGCCCATTCCCCCAGAATGCCTTCCAACGCGGACAAACTCTCCATGCAGATTCCGCTATGTGAATCAATGGTCAACGATGGGGCAGGATAGCCCAGTGGCCCGAGTGTTCTTCTCCCAGCGTGAAGGTCATGGGTCGTGGATTCGAGCCGCTGGAGTTGTCCTTCTTGTACGCATCCCTTTGCAAGATGCCAAGCCACTACTGGCTCTTTGCAATACTTGTAATTATACTCAACCGGAATAAAAGCAGTTGATTCGCTGTGCTGATATAGTGTGTCGACATGTGGGTTATTATAGGCAAGTCCCGTGAATTAGAAAGAACATTGCACCCTGCCTCTACATTGTGTGGGTTATCCCATTTCTGTACTCATGCACTTTTCTTTTCACAGTGCATTAAGCAGAATAACATGATCTAATTTAAAAAATAATAATAGCGTTTATAAATAGGTATCGTATGCAACAAGAAGCACATTCCATGAGAGCTGTGTCAGCCATATCCAGTTACCGATGTTTAGCGAACATTGCTGGCTATCGGAGGCAGAAGGAGAAAGTTTGATTCCTTGTCTCTATATGGTCTTTTCCCATTTTAGCATTGAGTTAAGACCATTCCAGATGACCCCCCCCCACCCCCCCGCCCCCCAACACACACACACACACACCACCAACCCCACCACTCAAGCCCAATGGTTAGGAAACACATATAATCACATATAGTCACAGCCTCTTCTGTCCATTAGCACCATAAGCTACTCTGTGCAGAACGTCGAACGTTGATTTTCATTGGCTGTTAGCATTGTCATTCACGAAGCCTGTATTTGTAATTCCGCTGCGACGCTAGTACATTACCTTTGTTTACTGATTTCAGTTGACAAATGTATTTCAAACAGCACCAGCCTACTTACCTAACAGAACACAGGCACCGAGTCGTGTTAGTAAGTTTCTCAACAACAAATTGAGGCCACAAAGTCAGCGTCTGTCAGTTTCTTTAAGTTGAAACCGTTTATTTAGTTGATGTTAAATTGACGTGCAGTGGTGGCATCTTGTGAAATTGTGAGCAGATGGTAACAATTATGCGAATGAGGAGAAAGTGAGCCAAATTATCAAAACCAACATTTATTTATATAATTTTATTCAACCAGTGATTTATCATCTACAGTAAACTGAATAATAAAACACTATTGTGAATGCGTACAGTATTCTAGTAGAAACTAGAACAGAGATGAAATTAGACTAAAGTGTGGAAGTCTAATTATGAATGCCAAGTATTACAAAGGTTTACAAAAAATGTGGCCTTTCCTCTAACACTCCCAAATTCTCTATTATATAATATTGGAACTCCTCTATTCACAGTTTGTGATTTATTCCTCTGGAAACCAGAGAATTGGCTTTGGTCCCATAAAAAGCCAAATAATCTTTAGTTTCTGCCATTCTCCCTATTCGACCGTATAAACTAGCAGTAGAGGATTGTTTTTGTGCTGTAGTATAACTTACAATGATTTACAGGAGTGACACAGAAGTCATGTAAAAAAGTCCTTCAAAAACCCAACACACACTGTGAAATGTGACGAAGAGCAGTAAACAGAGCGCGGCTAAATCAGCCTTCATTACATTGGCGTCTCTTCTGCGCTGTCTTGGAGCAACAGGGCTGATCGTCCCAAAATAACCTTTTGAACAGGGTCCAGCATAACAGCTCATTTCCATAGGAGGAGGAATTCCCCTTATGAAACAGTCATCCCAGGTGTCATACGACTGTGACTGTCTTGGGCTGAAATGACGCCACGCTTTCACCTTCTGCCATCTGAATTTATGAGTAGTATCTCCTTCTGTGTCAAAGTGTGTACCAGCGTCGCCACTAGAATAAATTGATGCCGGTCAACGTGTCAACTTAACGACATGTAAACCGTAGACATGAATATATATAACGATCATGCTAATTCATTATTCAGCACGTCATTTCATCACAAGCCATACACAATCATGCCATAAGCCGGTTAGCACCCGTCTTCAGTGAGTGCTGAGGGAGGCTAAATCAACACAACACAACATGACACAATGTGAAGCTTTTATAACAATAGGCCTGAATGTAATGGCTTTAATATAGGGCTACAGCTCATGGTCTTGAAACGGTCTTGCTTTTACTGGTGTGAACAACCAACGTGTACAGTACTGCTATTGTAGGCTGGTTGTAAGGCAGGTACCTTTGTGTTTATGTAGTGCTATATGATATAATATATACAGTATATCACAAAAGTGAGTACACCCCTCACATATTTGCAAATATGTGAGCATATCTTTTCATGTGACAACAATGAAGAA
>JAOEGT010026260.1:0-10253 GCA_025447795.1 Speoplatyrhinus poulsoni | reverse complement strand
GGTCCCTTGCTGAAGCTGCTGCCCCTGCGACCCGACTCCGGATAAGCGGGAGAAGATGGATGGATGGATGGATGGATGGATTTCTATGTAGGTTAGGTTGGGGGAGTACTATTGTCTATCAGGTCAACAATTAAGTATAACTAAGGGTTATTTACCAGTTACCAGCAGCCTAGTTTGTTATTTAAAGGAAATATTTACAATAACCTGCTACATGTAAACTAATGTTAGACTTATTTTAGAAATTTGTATATTTTGCGGAGCTTTTATTTTGAAGTGTTTCCCCCGAACACAGCGAGAAAATGGTGAACTTGAATGAGAGAAGAGACGAGAAAAGACAAGCTTGTCAGTGAACGGTTAAAACACACGGCGATAGTTAAATCATTTAAATGAGGTTATATTTCTATTAACATTTCAGATTATCTGCCTGCACTTAAAAGTTTTTCCGATCGCTCACTAGGCCTACTTACTATCCATGCTTTTCAAATGTGCGTTTAAGCTCTGTACATAACGCTGTCCCTGTATATTTGAACCATTTTCTCTGTGACAGAAATACTTTACAGAAGGCAAACTAATCTCAATCGTAAGTGGCTGTGGTGGTCAGTAAATAAAACTATGAGGCTTACTGCCTTTGCCTGGTGTAAAAGCGTTGTTATAAGCCATTGTTTACTACATCTGAATAAATTACATCTAGATTCCATTCTATCCGGTGAGAAGAACATCACGGGACGATGATCCAGAAAGAAAAGAAAGTAAAAGGCGCTCTGCTCTGATAAATGTTTGTGACACCACCTGAGCTGCCATGCTATGAGCGATTGACAATTACAGTAATAACAGCAGCGTTTCTCAGTAGATGCTTCTTGTTTTTTGATGTGCGTGGGATTGTCACATGTCTGGGTCCCGACAAATAGGCGTATCTGTAAAACATGCGTCTTCCTAGGGCTGCACAATTAATCGAATGTCAATCTCAATTATGATTTTGGCTTCAACTATTAAATGAACATGATCGACTGCGATATTGATGTTTAAAATATGTGCTCTGCTCATAGAAAAGTCTGCTATGTATCAAATCAAGCGCTTCCTAGTCACCCACCAACAGCAGCCGATTTGGCTTTGTGCGTACCCTCCAACAACAGCATGTGGATGTACAAAACCTTCCTGGATGTTGTGTAATATCCAGGAAAAGTAATAGAAAAGTATGGCTGTCACGAGAACCGATACTTCGGTATCAAGTCGATGCCAAAATTCTCAAAACATGACTGTACTCGTTTTTGTACAGTACTATAGGTACAAGATATCCAACCTGGATGCGTACGTACCGTCCACGGAAGTGCAGCTGCAGCTGACGTTTTTTGCCTCGCGCTTCCTGATACCTCTGGAGCACCGACCGGAATCTTGGTGAATGTTTACCAGCCCTAGGAGCACTCTTGTGCGGGCACCGAGTCACGGAGGTCCCGGTGGTACTAACTCGGAGCCCACTCACTGGTATTGGTATCGGTGTTACGGTTTAAGTGGTGACCATGGTGATATTTCCAGATGCGGCGTAGGCATCTATGTGCATGTGCATCGATGTGGATGTGGATCTATGGCCCATAATGTTCGTGTGTAGCTGACTGTCGATGCCTGTTCGAAACACCGCAAATGTTAATAAATGTAGCACAAGATACAAGTGATTTCCATGGTCTGTTTATAAAGTGAGTGCAATAAAAATACCTCGTTCATAAAATCAATGAATAATTGTGATAAAACATTGTGATCTCAATACTGATCAAAATAATCGTGATTAGCATTTTGGCCATAATCGTGCAGCCCTACGTCTTCCTAGTTTCTATTTCCTATTCGCGCTTGATTTAACAGGACTTTTAAAAAACAGACATGAAAATGTTGTCCTTTAGATGTCCTGAATTTCAGTTTTTATTGCTTCTCAGTTAATCGTACAGCCATACTCAATGAGCCTATGAACTGCGGTTATTAGTTATTTGTCTAGTGATTTTTATTTAATAGACTTTTTTTTAATTTATAGACTCATCCAGGTTATATAGGATGCCTAAGTTATTTAGAGTACTTTTATAGTAAAGTGATACATTTTGAACCAGGAATCACGTTTTCCTTTGAATTTGTCACCCTTGTGTAGATTTACTACTAGATACTGTTGGAATCTGGGTGGTGTCTCCTCACACCAGTTCCAGCGTGTTCGTTTATGGAGTTGAAGTAGGAGGAAACAATGTGTCGAAGTTTAACAAATCAGCTTTAATATAATAATAGTAGATCAAATATACAATTAATTGAGCTCTGGGCCACTTCTATTGCCTGACTGACAACATGCAATACCAGCAGTTCACGAAGTCTGGCCCTGACTCTCTTTCGGCCCATTGATAATATTCTAGACAGTGTTTTCCCTACCTGATCTTGATTTAGTGTCGTTGGCCCTCTCTCCCAATCCATGGGGCCCACGGACGTTTCTCCTCCTTCTGGGCATTGCTGCTGGGGCAGGTATCTGTGAACACACTTTTCACGCCTCAACATCATGCCTACTGTATCTGAGTGCTGTCATTATCTGTTTCCCTGCTCCCTGCTGACTCAGCACTTTGTTACGCATAAAACAGTCTAATTCTTACAATAGTGTGACACACAAATAAGCTTCTGTAAGGATATCTAAACTGTTTAGCATAATCTTTTAGTCCCAGGGTGATGATGACCTCTCATGCCTGCCTGGTACTTAGGAGTTTTCATTTTTAAGCAATAACATGGCACCCTCTTAAGCCCTTATAAGATCTAATAAATATCTAAAATATAAAGCACAATTTTCTACAATACTACAAATGCTATCATGTTTTTATCTAATTTAATGTGATTGTGATGAAGTACCGTCCATCACATACGCATACTGTATGTGGTAAAAACATTGTTTACCACAGTTGTTAGATTTTTTTCTCTCACATGGCTATTTTTTGTAATCCGTGGATATTCATTAAACATCCAAAACTATAATTTTGCGCTATGGTAAAATAATCTGACAAGGTAGAGGGCATTTCACATGGGAAGTGTCAACCCGCTCTTCATCCTGCCCGCCTCATGTGAAAAGCAAATCTACTTAAGACATTCACGGAAGCAATGCGCCTCATTTTGAGGTAACCATGAGAACAGAACAGTAAACTGTATACTACTTAGGGGGACAGCATGGTCTAGTGCATCCTTTCTTAAACTATGGGTCCCAACCCAAAATGGCTTCCGGATGCGTTTGTTATGGGAAGTTTCAATAAAAGGATATACTTAGACAGAGAATCTTTAGTCCTTGTTTAATTAATAATTTCTATAGAAATTTGCCATTTATGTAGATGTATTAACAGTCTCTAATTAAACCTAGCCTACTTCATTTATTAATTAAATGATGTGGTTTATATTGTAGCTCTGGTCTCTTTCTTAGGTACAAGAATCCTTCTTTCTGCTCTTTGGCTAACCTCAGTTTAATTGAAGATGGTACACTCTCAGAAAGTAGGCATTTTTATGATGGTGGTGTTGCAGTGGCTTTTATCACTGGTAGCAAACCCCCAGGTAGTGGTGACACAGTTGGCCCAATGGCACGGTGGACCTAATGGCAGGCGACAGACTGTCAGCCGGTGATGGCATGGTGGACCCCATGGCAGGAGAGAGTGGGAAAGCAGGTCGTAGTCCTTTCTTGCCCGTAGTGTGGAGTGCCATGATCTCAGAGCCCAGGTGGAGTGTCGTCCCGCATATGTACACCCTTGATCCCCATCTAGTCAGGAGGTCCAGCCCAATGCTACAAGGATCTTGGATGTTGGCCAGCCAGAACTGCCAGCAACCATCACCTGGAGGGATTTTTTACCTTGCATCTTGGTGCGCTCACCAGTGACCGTGGTGATGCGTAGCATAGTGGGCTTCCAACCACGTGGCCTTGAGCCCTCTGTGACAGGGCAGACCAGTGAAATTGTTGATCCTGTGTCTACCAGTGCTCTGCATATGGTGCCCTCCTGGTTGCAGTCTAGATACAGTCCATGTGTCCCACCCAGACGACCAAGTCGTAGCTGTGACTTGGCAGGGGAGGGAAAATTGTTCGTGGATGGCAGGTCCCTCTTTGTGCCATCCTGATCTAGTTTAAAAGAGGGTGGTTGCGGGGGGTTGGTACTGGGCAGTAGCGTGCGATGTGGCCTGCTTCTCCACATCGAAAGCACCCTTCTGTAGCTCTTCGAGGTCGTCGCGGGGGTGTGGTAGCAACCTGGCAGGTTATTTCTTATTCGCCCTCCTCATAATCTGTTCGACGTACACGATGCCTCATGCTGGGGGAGTGCAGAACATGTTCTACCCTCTCTCCTTCATCCTGGGCAGCTGCCAAGGTTCTTGGTGCGTGTAGACGGAGGTCTTCTTTGAGTCGTTCTGGTCGGAGCCCCCGGATGAAAGCTTGGAGGGCAAGCTCCTCCTGAATAGTGGCATCAAAGGTCGGGTAGACACGCTGGGCATACAAGCGGAGGTCTGCAGCATATGTACCAAGACACTCTCCCTCTATCCTGCAGCGGCTAACAAGCTTATCTCTGGCATAATCGGCGTGGACTTGTCGGCCAAACCGGTGCCGCATCGCACTCTCTATAGCTTGCCAGTCAAAGGGCTCTTCTGGTTGGAGATCTGTAACGCTTTGCCTTCCAGGGCTAAGGCAACTTGGACTGCTGTTTCTGCTGTTGACCATTCATTAAGTTGAGTTGGGCTGCCAACTGCACTTGAATGAGTTAAGTCTCTGGTGGTTCTTCTCCACAGTAGCGTGGAAGCTTCATAGTCCCCCGTCTTATTGGCTCTACAGTGCTGGGGGTGTGGGTAGTGGCTGTTCCCAGCTGGTGTGCAGGCAAGCTGGGGATAGGTGCCGTGGTTCTCAGCTCCACAGGGGATGCTGGTAGCTCTGGGCCGGTGGGAAACATCACTTGAGTTGGCCCCACACCCCAGCATGGCAGTATCCCACTCCTTTGGTGGACCGGTGTGGCCAAGGGGAAAGCACTGGTTCGAACACCATTCTCGGAGTGGAAAGTCGCTTGAGTCGGCCCTACCTCCCAGCAAGGTGGCATCCCACTCCCTCTGCGGTTTAGTGTAGCCGCTGAGCGGGAAGCACTGGCTCCATCGGCATTCTCGCTCCTTGGGTTTCTACCGTTCTTGCTCCTTGGGTTTCTACTGCTTTGTGGATCTGCGTTCTCGCTCCGTAGGTCAGCGTTCTCTGCGTTCTCTGCGTGCTCTCTGTGGGTTTCCATGCAGGGGCACGGAATTAGATGTTGGAACACCTGCTCTTAACCGTGCCCCTTGTAGCTGCTCGATGAGTTCTTTAATGTCTTGCAGTGACTAGGTCATTCTTGCCACCCCACTTCTGACACCAATGTAGCGCTGGTCTCTTTCTTATGTACAAGAATACTTCTTTCTGCTCTTTGGCTAACCACAGTTTAATTGGGGAAGCACAAGACAATGGTAAACACACACCTTATAAACCCAGCAAAAAAAGAAACATCCCTTTTTCAGGACTGTGTATTTCAAATATAATGTTGTAAAAATCCAAATAACTTTACAGATCTTTATTGTAAAGGGTTTAAACAATGTTTTCCATGCGTGTTCAATTTACCATAATCAATTAACAAGCACCTGTGGAACGGTCGTTAAGACATTAACAGCTTACAGAGAGTAGGAATTTAAGGTCACAGTTCTAAAAACGCAAGACACTAAATAGACTTTTCTACTGACTGTGAAAAACACCAAAAGAAAGATGCCCAGGGTCTCAGCTCATCTGCGTGAACGTGCATTAGGCATGCTGCAGGGAGGCATGAGGACTGCTGATGTGGCCAGGGCAATAAATTGCCATGTCCACACTGTGAGACGCCTAAGACAGCGCTACAGGGAGACAGGAAGGACAGCTGATCATCCTCGCAGTGGAAGACAACGTGTAACAACACCTGCACAAGATCGGTACATCCAAATATCACACCTGCTGGACAGGTAGAGGACGGCCACAACAACTGCCCGGGTCACACCAGGAACACACAATCCCTCCATCAGTGCTCCTCAATAGGCTGAGAGAGGCTGGACTGAGGGCTTGTAGGCCTGTTGTAAAGCAGGTCCTTACCAGACATCACCAGCAACAACGCCGCCTATGGGCACAAACCCACCTTCGCTGGACCAGACGGGGATGGCAAAAAGTGCTTTTCACTGACGAGTCACAGTTTTGTCTCACCAGGGGTGATGGATGGACTCGTGTTTATCGCCTTATAACACTTTGAAAGACAAGACAAAAGGTGAGGATGACCCACTTGCTTAGTGGGGAAAAGAATACAGATCGCTATCCAAAACTGGCATTGGCAGCTAAACATTGCCTTTGTATCCCAGCGATCTCAACGCCATCAGAAATAATATTTTCCAATGCTGGCTATATTGTATATATTGTTTATTTGTTTAAAGCTAAACTTCCCAGGAAATTAATGCTAGTGAGTTTGTTGCTAGCAGTATTTTTAACCTTGCTAGCCGTATTTTGAACGTATGATTTCTAATGGGGCTTTTTTTGTGTGCCATGGCATAGATCTAGGCCTACAGTATAGTGTCAGGCTATCATTATTTTGCCTATATAGGCATATGTTGTTGAGAATCTTGTTTAATATTTGTACATTAAAAACTTGTTACAAAAAATAACTGGTGTTTAAAATATTGCATGACACATTTACGTTAGTTTTAGCTCAATCGTGTCCAGAGGGTGTCTTAATGTAGGTCTTAAAGATTGTGTAAAGCAGACATACATTTGTGTTTTGAGTTTGTCACACCACATAAAAAGGTACTATTAACCACCCAGCCAAATTTGAATTAAAAGTCAGCAAGTATATAAAATTACGTTTCAAGTGTTAAAATATAACCATCATTATCTGCTCTCAAGTGCTGGGGGTGTGTCAGCAGAAGGCGCTGTAACCACACCCATTGTGTGTTCTACGTAAACTCCATACCGTATTTCGTGCCAAAAAGTTAACCTCAGCCGAACATTGATTGTAAAATGTAGATGTACATTTTATAAATTGTGTTTTCACTTTAAATGGATGTATACTGGTAAAAAGGATTAGATTGGTTATAATATAGGACTGTGTGTGCTCTCATGGGCAGAAATCAGTTTTAAAACCACTTTTTGGCATGACCCCTGCAGATGCCTTGACTGTTCTTGTCAAGATAAACTAGCCTACAGCTTGGATTTTTTCATTTGGATATGGGGTTTATATATTCTTTATATAAATGTATATAATCTGTATGGTTTAATATAGAGTTGGCCCAACCTTTGCAGGTATAACAGCTTCAACTCTTCTGGGAAGGCTGTCCACAAGGTGTAGGAGTATGTTCATGTGAATTTTTGACCATTCTTCTAGAAGCGCATTTGTGAAGTCAGGCACAGATGTTGACGAGAAGGCCTGGCTCACAGTCTCCGCTGTAATTCATCCCAAATGTGTTCTATTGGGTTGAGGTCAGGACTCTGCAGGCCAGTCAAGTTCCTCCACACCAAACTTGCTCATCCATGTCTTTATGGACTCTGCTTTGTGCACTGGTGCGCTTTTATGTTGGAACAGGAAGGGGCCATCTCAAAACTGTTTCCACAAAATCGGAAGCATGAAGTTGTCCAAAATGGTATGCTGAAGCATTAATCGTTCCTTTCACTGGAACTAAGGGGCCAAGCCCAACCCCTGAAAAACAACCCCACACCATCATCCAACCTGCACCAAGTATTACACTTGGCATAATGCAGTCAGGCAAGTACCTGTCTCCTGGCAACTGCCCAACCCAAACTCGTCAATCGGATTACCAGACATAGATTAGTGATTCCTCACTCCAGAGAACACGTCTCCATTTCTCTAGTGTCCAGTGGCGGCGCGCTTTACACCACTGCATCCGTTGATCTGCATTGCACTTAGTGATGTAAGGCTTGGATGCAGCTGCTCTGCCATGAAAACCCATTCCATGAAGCTCTCTGCGCACTGTTCTTGAGCTAATTCGAAGGCCACACAACGTTTGGAGGTCTGTAGCTATCGACTGTTCAGAAAGTTGGCTACTCCTGCGTACTGTGCGCTCAGCATGCGCTTACCCCGCTCTGTGATTTCACTTCGTGGCTGAGATTCTGTTGTTTGCAATCAATTCCACTAATACTATCAGTTGACTGTGAAATATTTCACTTATTGCACAGGTGGCAACCTATCACAGTACCACGCTTGAATTCAGTGAGCTCCTGAGAGCGACCTATTCTTTCACAAATGTTTGTAGAAGCAGTCTGCATGCCTATGTACTTGATTTTATAAATCTGTGTAGGGTTTGCCGATTGGCCCTAAAAATGTAATTTCTAACGATAACTAAAGATAACGATTTTAATCATTTTAATTTAATTAATTTTTTCATGACAAATTACTTAAACCGTTTTGTTTATTAAAACTATATGCCATACTGTAGGCCAGTGGTTCTCAAAGTTTTTACACCAAGTACCACCTCATAAAATGTTTGGCTCTCCAAGTACCACCATTATGACCGACGCCACAATTACACATTATCATTAGTAGCCTATTGCTAGACTACTACTACTAATACATGTAGTCTATTCTTATCTTCTGTTACTGTAAGATTGTCATGTGATATCAGTCTGTTAAGGCTACTCCCTCAGCATAGTTTTGAACAATCAGAGTTTGGCAGTGGCATGAGCTATAGTCTCATCTGATCAGTTAATTAATTTTTTCACCTAAGGACGCAAACTCGCCCTGGCATCGTTGCAGACAGGAAGCAGTATGAATGATATCGCGTTTCACCACACATTCAACACATACTGTATATAGGCATAGAGGGGCGCTGTTTCACTCATTTAACTATACTCTGAGAAATGTTGAGGAGAGAGCAGCAACCGCACAGAAAAAAAATCCACAAAGTTCAATTAGGCCAACTATAGTCTGGAAAAAAGGACTTGCTTCTGGGAGAGAAGTGTTATAAGCAGCTCACAATTAGGCAACTTTGTAGTAGGCTAGTAGAGGATTACAGTATTTCTAACTATTGCTAACTACACAATGGCAAGCAGATGTTTAAACTACAAGGTTAACAGTGACCAAACAACCTAATTGGCACATGCTGTCTAGCAGGCAGCCAGCACATTTTGCGCTTACAGTCTGCAGGCCGACAATGCAAAATCAAATAGGTCGTTTGGACAGTTTTCAGCTTGGTGGACAATGGACATGGACAAACTGACACCTCAGAATATACACTACATGTGAGAACCACATGAAGGTAATGGAAAAGGATTTTGCATTGGCAGCCTCCCTTGTCCCTACTTCTTTTATGATCTGACTTGTGTGCGTACAGCTGCAGCGCGCCAGAGTTCTCAGGGATTACAACTTGTGTTTTAACATTTTTATTAAATTAAGCAATCAACCTAGACATCGCGCAAATCCCCGACGTAGTTTAGTGACGGTCATGGGAACAAAAGTAAGTAGCCTATTTCGATTGCTTCTGAGTTGTTGAATCAATGACGAGGGGGGCATGCAATGACAGACAAGCAAACCCCATATAGGACTACCTGCAGCCGACAAATGTCAGTGATTTCTGGGACTGGGAGATCATAGTCTGCAATACACCGATCATGGAGATCCAAAAGTTGGATGACCTTCTTAACATTTGATGAGTTGTGAGAACTCCATAGTTCTACTGGGAGACTTAAACGCGCACATGGGCAATGATGGAGACACCTGGAGAGGCGTGTTTGGAGGAACGGCCTCCGTATCTAAACCCGAAAGGGCGTTTGTTGTTAGACTTCGGTGCTAGTCATGGACTGTCTATAACGAACACCCTGTTCGAACATGAGGATGCTCATAAGTGTACGTGATACCAGAGCACCCTAGGTCGAAAGTCGATGATCGATTTTCGTACCATCTGATCTGAGGCTGCATGTTTTGGACACTCTGGAGAGAGGCAGAGCTAGCTACCGACCACCATCTGCTGGTGAGTTGGGTCAAGGGGTGGGGGAAGACTCTGGACAGACCTGCTAAGCCCAAACGGGTATTGCGAGTGAACTGGGAATGTCTGGAGGAAGCCCCTGTCTGTGAGATCTTTTCTTGTATCCCTGTGGAGGTTGGAGACATTGAACTTGAGTGGGAAATGTTCAAAGCTTCCATTGCTGAAGCCGCGGTGAAGAGGGGCGGTAACCCTCGAACACCGTGGTGGACACCAGTGGTCAGGGAAGCCGTCCGACTGAAGGAGGCCTTTCGGGA
>JAOEGT010026249.1:0-10254 GCA_025447795.1 Speoplatyrhinus poulsoni | reverse complement strand
CAAGATGTCTACCTGCTCCTTAACACTGTACCTGTTATCATCCTGTAACAAGATGTCTACCTGCTCCTTAACACTGTGCCTGTTAGCATCCTGTAACAAGATGTCTATCTGCTCCTTAACACTGTACCTGTTAGCATCCTGTAACAAGATATCTGCTCCTTAACATTGTACCTGTTAGCATCCTGTAACAAGATGTCTGCTCCTTAACACTGTACACTGATTTTCTATTTTCTTACCGTGGCTGTCAACAGGCTCTAGGTTGTATCTAGAGTAAAACCCAACCCATAGTTTATCTACCTACCTATCACATTGGGGAAATAGGGATCCAATGTAGAAGAGAAATACACATTCATGTTGCTAAGGCTCACCGTCTCCGCTAGGCTGGAGCACCCTCTCCAGACCCCGCGACTGGTAGAACTCCTTGATCCTCTGGTCCTCACCTGTGAGGAGAAGAACACTGTGATGGGCTACACACACACACACACACACACACACACACACACACACACACGGCTCATCTAACTATCACACGTGATACACCACAGTACTGCCTAACTGAGTCTGGTCACTAGAGGGCAGCACAGACACTAAGACCAAAGTGTCTCACTGGCTAGACAATTCACACAGAGAGGTTAACTACACTAAGGGCCGGATTAATTAACATCCCAAATAAAGAGTGCTAAATTGCGTGGGCATTGTGTATTGTGTACTATTGCACGTATTATGGGTGATCAAATACAAATGTTTGCATAACAGACAACCGGCAGTATTTAAATTAGAGGTTTGTGTGTTTTAATGGTTTCCCACCGTGGAGAGTAGGGACGCAAAGCAATCTGCCCGTAAATTAAATATGATGGAATTAGAGGTGTTGGTGGAAGACACACCTAATATTGGTGAGCTACAGCAGAGACGTGAATGTAACATTAGAGTATCTGTGAGAAAGTAAACGCATTAGGTATAACAAAAACGATCTCAGAATAAATGAAAAGATAGCAAGACGTAACCCGCATGTTTCTACATGTATTGTATATAAGAATGATATACTTTATGTTTTCCTCTTTTGAGACACACAGCCGTGAAATCAAACTGCATGCTATGGGAGCCAGCGTGTTTACAATGTTGTTGCTGTTGTGAAGGCTGAGGTGGCACAACAGCTGTGTAGACGGAGCTGTTGTCCTAGCAACAAAGCGTGTGTCCATGTGTGTGTCCTGCAGACAGCATGAAGACCATTTTTGTGTGTTGTTTGCATGTTTGTGTGTGCAGTGAGCCTACAGCACCCCAACGTACTCTCCTGCAGCCCAGGAACCAGCTTGTACACAATGTCCTGCATCACTCGGTCCAGCTTCAGGTTCAGCAGAGGCTGCGTCTCGTGGATCTTGATGTTGCACATAGGACAATACTTGCTGGTCTGCAGGTACTTCACAATGCAGCTCTTGCAGACTACAAGAGAAGAGAACCGGATCAGTCTGTTGCCTAGCAGCAGATACAGTCATACAAGGGCAGGCTCACTCACACGTGTGCAGACACTCGGTGACGGTGGTGGCGTCGATGAAGTAGCCGGCACACAGGTAGCACACGATGTGCTCGTTCAGATCTTTGATCTTAAGCTTCACCTCCTCCTGCAGAGACCAAGAGCGAGAGGTTAGCTAGTCATCTTCAAGGCTTTGCTGAGCCCCACCACATGGCTGAAGACACACGGTCACCCTGGACAACTGCTCAGTCGGCATCTGGAACATCGCTTAAACTAAACTGTTTGTTGAGCACGAGGAATGTGTTTCTATGATCTCACACACACATATATATATATATATATATATATATATATATACATATATATATATACATACACACACACACACACACACACACACACACACACGCTACATCCCCAACACAATTTCCATATCCCAGGATTTGTGTTTTCTACTTTAAATCTTAGTCCAATTGGTTGAATGACTGAAACATTATGCCTCGATGAGCCTTTTCGTCAACCTTATTATACACATCTCTTTCCACACAGCTGGATGACATGTAATATCTCACAGTAAACATAACTTGCTAAAGTCCACATTATAACAGTTGCTGGCTCTATTCTACATTATAAGAAAAATACTCATTATAACTGTAATTATGAGAATTTGTATTGCACTGTAGGCTACTGCAATATAAAATTCCTCAATTGAGGCTAAAGCGTTGTGTCACATCTAATTAACGGGAATTATGGGAAGTTGCGACAATGTCATGATAATCTAATTTGTGCGTTGAAACGCAATAAGGTGTGTTTGCCCAGCAGTGGAGGAAAACATGTCTTCCGGATCATTCCACGTGAGATTGGCAGGTTTATCAATTCAAGCTTGGAAGGAGACCAACTAACCTGTCTCGGGATCCATCTTTCCGAAAGATAGGCTACCAAAGACCGGGTCTCCACTCAAAGGTTACTTCTGCTCCGCAAAAGTATTGCGAACTCAAGCATTTGTTTACATTATATTTGAGGATCAGATTTCTGTATTAATATAGTTAATTAGACACAACGGGTTCTTATTACATTGTTCATGAGCGGGACGTGCCAGTATGGGACAGTACACTAATGTAAGTGACTACCGTATTGTCCACTTAAATAATTGTTTATGGCCTGTATATCAAAACATAGATCGGACCGTCGAAGTCCGGTACTGTAGCGTTGATTCTCGTACACGTCTCCATAAAACTGAGTAATTCCCACCGGACCGCTGTGCTCGGACCAGTACGGTCCGATCGGTGCAGAGTGCTGCCTGAATTCAATGGCTTCTCGATTCTACCCAAAGTACTGATTTGATTTTAAGTTTAGAAACGCACAAAGTATAGCAAACAAACAGATACACATTTTTTAAAATTCGCAGACCCGAGTGTTGACGGAGAACAACACGGGTGGTGCTGTTACGCATGCGCAGTCGTTGTGTTAGCAGCGCACTCTCCATCAGTCGTCCGAGGCGGACAGGGTTCCCGGGCTGCCCGCCCTGCCATGCGCTGCGCTCTCGTAACATCACATGTAGACGAGGTCGAACAAAACGACTCTTACCTCGTTTCTTAACGGGTCGAGCTTGTAGACGGACTGGAGCTGATTTCGTAGCCGCATCGCTATGGCCATCGGACCTTGCTCCGCCATCTTTGGGAGTTTGGCTTACTTCCGGGTATCCGGTGTGGCGCCGCAATTGTTCCCCCGCGAGATCTTGCGCTGCTTTCTTTCTGCAAAAGCACTTCGTCGGCTTCTAAAATAACCGCACCGCAGACAAAAAAAAAAAAACATGTTATTACCGTCTATTTTATGATAATTACTCAGACGACTAACGACTAGTTAATACAGGTACTGCAGAATAAAGTATAAAATAAAGTCTAAATAATACCAAAGGTGCCAGTTTCAGCACGACGCCGGAATGGGCAGGTTCAGTGCGCGATCAGGAGGCTGAGCGCTGCTGCGCTGCAAGTACGCATGGTGAAATGTTATTGTTGCCCGAGAGGGTGGTGATGAGCCAGGTCAAACCAAACGATGTTGCACGACTGAATGTGAAAACATAAAATGAAAAACATAAACTCAATATTGACAGAATTAGTTGCCTTGTGTCACTATACACTTTGGAGAACTGCATCCCGTCAGTCAGAGGTGTAGTGCCTTGTCAAGTCCTAACACAGTAGGAAGAGGCTACAACGGCTTGCTATTCTTATATTTTGTCAGTAGAGGGCATTGCAGGAATAGCATACATGTGGGTGCGCGGTTGAATAAAATTATATTGCAAAAATGACATTCATTTATTAATAAAACCCTCAGCATGTAAGGTAGTTTAATTACGTACTGCAGGGGTTAAATAATAAAAACAAGGATTTTCTTTTGCTTGGATCATACTACAACCGCTGGTCTTAACACTAAAGCTAAGATGAAGATATTTAAATAATGTGTTTCAGGGTTCTTTCATTCAGGTGGTTATTAGACCATTTGTAACAATATAAGTTCAGTCAAGCCATTTTTCTCAGGTATAAGAAATTCAATATTAATGCTATTAACAGTTATCTGGCAGAATTACAGTTCTGGGAGTCTTCTCATCATATTCAGGTATGTGAGTAGTATCTAATGATGTCAGCAGCAGTATATGGAGGGTAACAAGCATGAGAAATGCAGCCAACACGACTTAAATACACCAACGCGTACACACAATAAAAGACAAGTATAATGACCGAACAGAAGAATGAGGGGCAGCGGAGGTGTTCTGCTATGAGCTCAGCAGTGGAGAGAGAGGTTCGTCCTTCTAAGAACATGTAATGTAATGAACATGTTAGGGTGGGTCAGCCAGAACGAACACTAAACGCTCCATACTGTAGGACTTTATACATATGAACTACAGCAGTATATTATATACTGTAGCTGTGACCTGTGGCTCGCAGGTCTTGTGACTGACAGCTCTGAAGCCACGCAGTGTAATGAACCAGCAGGAACTGCTGTGCTTGTAATTTGATTAAGTTAACATTATCTTTGCCAGGTTGTAATTTAACATTGTTAGAGACCCCAGCCTCACAATGTCACAGTGACAAGCTCCTTCATTGCTGTGCACACACACACAAATGCACTCACACACACGCACACACACACACATACACACACATACACACACACACACACACACTTGTACCATCTGGTTGTAAATCCCCTGTTTTTGTATTGATGTATATTGAATATTGATTTATATAAGTTTTCTTTCTGCCATTGGAATGAACCCACTTGATACGCCAATCAGCTTGCAGGTCTGCCTGTCTGCGTGTGGAAGCATCAGTCTAGATTACCTAGAGGCCAAATCATGACTGACATGCTGCTGAGCCTCAGATAAGCAGCGTGTGCCAATGAGAACATGCTGGCTTGACAGCGCCACAGAGCTACCTTTGTAAACACACAGCTCCCTAACCTCTGATTAATCTGCCACAAGAGAGCTTTGTCTGCCTCACACTGATCTCCACCACGGTGGCTTTGTGACTCTGAGTGTGTGTGTGTGTGTGTGTGTGTGTGTGTGCACGCGAGTTTGTGTGTGCACGTGCGAGTACACTTTCACTCGTGCAAATTTCCATTTATGTTTGTTGTGGAATGACACACACACACACACACACACACACACACACACACACACAATATTCTATTTCCCGGTGCCTTGAGGTAACACAGGTAAGACATACACTTTCAGCTTGCTACTGCCCTCTAGAGCAGGGGGCGTCAAATGGCGGCCCGTGAGCCATAACTAGCGTAAAATCATAGCCTGGTGACCATAATCTAGTGTTGAGTACTATGTTTTGAACAGTGGACACCAAGGTAAGCCTACTCCTCAGTGTTATGACAAAATGTGAAAGACAACAATAGTCTACATGAAATAAATAAATAGGCGATATACTATTTACAATCACAAAAGGAAAGGTAAACACAGTTGGGCAAGATCTCTGTCAGGTTTTTAGAATAGCCTTTTATTAGACCTACTGTAATTTCCTGACAATTAAAAATAGTTTATACATTGATTTTGCAAACTGTCGGCAGCCCTGCGGTTAATACGCCTACTCTCTGATCTGATCTGTGGTGAAACTATAATAACTGGAGAGGCAGACAGGCCTTTACCTACTGGCGAATAGCTATGTAACGCCTTGCTACCGCTATAGAAGTGAACTGGACTTGGAAACGCATCCGGCAGCAGAGCTTTTCAAGTTCGGAAGCTGCAGAAAAAACACAACATGTTTAATTCTCCCCTGCATGCAGGGCTTTGAACAGCCATGCTGTTTGTTGGCGTGTCAAAGAATGAGCAGCAAATTAGAGTGACTTACCGTTTTGTATGTAGCCTATAGCATATCTATTGAAGTGGTTGGTGTCTGATCCAAATGTTTACCTTTCAGGTACAGTATGTTGTGGCCCGCCATTTAATGGTCGAGAACACATTGTCCCGAGGCCAAACTTACTTGCCGACCCTTGCTGTAGAGGAACGACAGGCACACACAGGACATGTGGAGGACCAGGATGTTCAGTGACACAAAAAGTTTGCTGCTGATAAGAGTTTTAATCATTTCATTTTTATATTTTGAAAGAGCTTTTTCCGTCTTGATAGGGACAAACACTTTGGACAACAAGCTACTGATAGTCATGAAGCTAGCAGCAGCCTGAACATGCCTGTCCCACCCGCCACCTCCTACAACAGCTGTACTGCCAATGAGCAAGGCACTACTCTACTGTGGAGGTATTGTGGAAGAGAATGTGTATGTGTGTGTGTGTGTGTGTGTGTGTGTGGCGGTGGAGGCTATTCCCAACACACACCACACACACACTATATGTAAATGCAAAAGCATGCGCGCACACATGCATGGGCACATACATACATGCGTATATGTGCACACACACACACACACACACACACACACACCAGCTCATCCGTTACAATGTATTCTTAGTCACCACTCTTGGTGATACACAACGTGAAACATGACTTATCTCACAACCAATCAGATCTGCTTACTGAACATCCAGTCCCACAGGACTGGCTGCAGGGTGCCAGACTTCCTTGTGCACGCACGCACACACACACACACACACACACACACACACACACACATACAATCATGTCAAGATAAGCTGATTTGTAGCTCATGCTCGAGTCCACCCACTCACAACGTGAAGGAAATCATCTCTGTGATAAATGTATGGAGGTATGTTGCATGTGGTAGAAATATGCCCGCTGTTGCTCGGGCATTAATTATAAAATGACTGCAGTTGTAAAGTATTGTGTGTAGCCGGTGACCCAGACACGCTAGCTTGCCGTACTGCGCGTAGCATAGCCAGTCCCAAGCAACACAAAGTTGTGTCTAATATACAATTGTGATTGTTTTGTACAGTAATACGCCACAAATGCTTAAGAAGTATTTTGTTTTCCCTTTTTAGCTTGAAAAGGCCCACATACTCGCTAGCTGCTTCAGCTAACGATGTCATCTTATCTTCACGGACGTTTAAGAGAATAGGGGTGGGGGGGGGGCGACACAATCGGCCCAGGAACAACCATCGCATCCGCCTGCTTCCAACGGCCACATTCAGATAAACCCACATCAAAGCTCCACGGTGCACCGAGATGCCCCCCAAGAATGCAGTGAGCTCACGAGCAAAGAGATAATGCTCCTCTGATGCCCGGGAGTGATTTAGTTCAAGCCTGGCTCATCACCTTCCCCCGCCTGCCCTCGGAGACCCGGGAAGAGACCCTTATAGCCCGGCTGCGTCAGTAGCGGAGATGTTTTGGAGCTCTCTGTCTCCTGCAGCCTGACATGCAGGCTGGCAGACTTTCATCATGGCTGGCTATTTGCCTCGCTAGCATGCAATGTCCCGGGACCGGTGAGGGGGGGGGAGGGAGCACATGCAATGTCCCGGGACTGGGGGGGGAAGAGTACGGCCCCATTTCCATGAATGAAATACTCGTGAACGCTGTGATGTGGAACGCTCAACAACACAGGCGAATGCATGTGCAGCTTCTGGAAACCTCACCGACAAAATCCATAAAAAGAGCTTCGTATTTGTACTCTTGTAGTGTGAAGTACACCTAATAAACGTTCTTTTGAAGAGCTTTGACGTCATCTCTGTTCAGCGTGTGGTTTGCAGTGCAAAACCTGCGCAAACAACGTTGTTAAAGGCAAATAATCGTTTCTCTGCCACTGATAAATGCAGTGGCCTCCCGTAATTACAGGGATTCAGAGCTCCCACATCAAAGCAAGACGTTTCTCCTGTAATCCTGGGATTGCGCAAATCTGATGTAATCTGGTGTCTTGTGTTCCTCTACCGCTGGGCAGCAATTTGCTGCAGAAGTGCATAAGTTATGGATATCTTCTTTTGTTCCCACTAGTGTGTCTAAAGTATGGATCTGCTTGCTCTGCAGGGTTAAAGGCCTCAGGCTTTGTTTCCAGGCATCTTGGCTGGTTCCTGGTTTTCGTGATCCCTGACAGATCAATGTGGATAGAGACACAGATGTTTCAGGCAGTGTCTTTGGACAGTTTTATCTTGGATTCATGTACAGCATCTCATATTTCTAATATCTGTAATGGATGTCTAGGTTCAGACATTTTGCTTTATAATCTATCGTCTTCTATTATGGCATTATGTTATGCATTATGTTTACGTCATATTACATCTGACCATTTTCCTTACTTAACATACAATTGTAAATGTTAAATAATGATGATTGATTTCCAGTCTTGCCAGTACATCTTATATAGCCTTAAAACACTGTATTTTAGATGTATGTGAGCGGCTAATCTGAGTACTATAATCCCATAAGGTTTTACTCCTTTAATCCATCAAATGGCCCATGGTTCGTCATGATATTGAAGGTAGATGTAAGAGGGAATTTGATGTGATTTGAGCTAACAAGATATTTGACATTTCTAGTGTGTGAACTCCGGTCTGGATAAAGATGCTAATATCACAACGAGCTGCGTTCCTTCAAAAGGTCAACATGAGTGCCAGGCAGTGTTTAACTCTGGTCCCTTGTGTGTGTGTGTGTGCCCACACGCCTTTTGGCACAACACTGGCACTGCCCAAGGGCAGACAGACGGCTCATACCGGGCAAATCTTTACAAGCTAATGGCCGATTTTGTGAGTGGAGAGAGAGCTATTAATTTTCTGACCGGGATGTGGATCAAAGATATGATGTGATTAAAGGAGCAGAAATGTAAATAGTTGGACAGGAGGTTATTGGAACACTGCTTTGAATGCTTTGAAGCCGCTCACTCGCAAGGGAAGTCAATATGCTTGTCTGTATTGTGATCAGTGCAACGATAACTCAAATGGACGCTAACATCTATCAAACCTCTAGCTTGTTTGTTGACAGACAAATTATTACTGCTGTGTTTTATACTACAACACGGCATGAGGCATCCAGTAGTCATGGATGCTACAGAGCAGGCCAGTAGACTGTACGTAGACAGAGAATAGCAACAGCAGTGTGTGAAGAAGATGACCGACGTCCTTTGAGCTTTGAACGAGGAAAAATCAGGTAACCATTATTCAACTGGTTACCGGGTTACACACACACACACACGCACACAAACACACACACACACACACACACACCCCTAGACAGACACACACACACACACACATACAGCATACACACACACACAGGTGAGGACTGATGCTGGCCTAGAGTGGAGCAGCCCAGACCACAGAGATGAGGTCTCCCCACGGAGCCTAACTGCCCCTCAGATCATCAAGGTGCTCCCCAAGGGCTACCCAGTGGTCCCTTAATCGTCCCTTAATGGTTCCTTAATGGTTCCTCATTGGTTCTCCAAGGACAAGGCCCAGGTCTCATTAACAGACAGTGTGCTGAAAGGCTCGCAGAGAGGCTTGGGCAGTCTGAAACCTTCTTCTAACTCTGTTAGTGAACCTCTGATGGAGGCCACAAGACCATGGCGCCGCCGAGTGGCGGGTGTTTCATAAATAAATAGTTTAAATTCTTTGTTAGCTTCCTTCCACCCTACCTTCCTTCCTTCCTTACCGCCTCCCAGCTTATCTCTAGCTAGGAGCTATGATTTGATGATCCACAGTCATGTTGTAGCTCAGACAGCTCCCCCTACAGGCAGCTAGATATATGAGCGTCCGTGAGCCCGTCATGTCACCTTCCCTTTTCTGATTGGTGATGTAATGGTCTCTAAACCAATCAGGCTGCGGATGTGATCCTGATGTGATGTCTTCTTCTTGATGTCTCCCTGCGGCACTCTGTTCACCTCCATCACCTTTCACCCCGAGCTCAGAATCATCCGTCATAACTTCAGCTTTCGTAGGCAAAGCAAACATTTAGCACGCCTCATTACTGCTTCATTGTCTTGCTCACACACCACGCCATCGCACAGCCACCATACGACAGCTTCTGAATGCCTGTCAGGCACGTTATGCTTTCACTTATCTACAGTGAGGAGCCATTGTGCCGTATCACCACTGTCATATCAGGCGCGGGCGTGACCCAGTCGATATTTGACCTCACTAACGAAAACACAAGTTAGTGTATAGGCAGAGTGTGTAGACAGTTAGTGTGTAGACAGAGTTAGTGTGTAGACAGTTAGTGTGTAGATAGAGTTAGTGTGTAGACAGAGTTAGTGTGTAGATAGAGTTAGTGTGTAGACAGTGTGTAGACAGTGTGTAGACAGTTAGTGTGTAGACAGTTAGTGTGTAGATAGAGTTAGTGTGTAGACAGAGTTAGTGTGTAGACAGTTAGTGTGTAG
>JAOEGT010026238.1:0-10254 GCA_025447795.1 Speoplatyrhinus poulsoni | reverse complement strand
TATTGGAACAATAATGAACCTTAGGAGTCAACAATCAGCCAAAGTGAAAACATTGCAGCCTCTCAAACCAGATGATTAGACATGTTGGTTCAATTAGTCTACCCTATAATTTGATAAGACCAGAAATCTTGTTCTTGTAACGCAGTGTTCTATTAGTTAAATGGATTAGTAATTGTAATATTAATACTGTTTTGGAAATAGTAACTAGTTACACTACTAGTTACTGAAAAAGTAATAATATTACAGTAACTAGTTACTAGTAACTATCTACTAGTTACTAGTAATTAGTTGCTGCCCAACACTGGTTTTGTTATGAGCCGTCATAAACGGATCTCTTTTGCCTTGACAACATAAACTGTACCCTTAGTGACAAATCTCCCTCATTTATATAAAATAGATATCACGAGATCTTCTAAGCTATGTAAAATCCAGATGGACATCAATATATCATTCATTTGAAAGCCCATGAATTATTGCAAGCTATCTATCTTCGGACTATCCTTTCCTCGGAGATCCATAAAACGTTTTAAAATCATTAAAAGGACAGGAGTTATTTGCCTTTGGACTTGTCATGACCGACCAGCTGCTTTTCGACTTCGGAGCACTGCAGGGATCTCCCTGCTTTTCTGCCAACACTGTTCATCTTGTTGTTGCTTTTGGTGGAGGAGCGACGAGTGCACCCATTCCCCCCGAGACCTCGGTTATTCACTCAACAGCCCACACGCACAGATGGGGAGCTATTATTCCCTCTAGTCAAGGAGGGCAGGGAAAGAGGTATTTTGGTAAACTTCTCAAAGTACGGATTGTTCACGCAGCTAGGAGTCGGTCGCAAGAGCGAATGAGCCGCTGTGCTCCTCTAACTGTCTGCTGACACCCCCCCCCCACACACACACACACACACACCACCCCGCCAGCCCTCTAAATCCAAGGTCTTCTGACTGCACCCACACAGCAATGACTGTGCATTAGCTCAAGACTTGTAGCACATAGTAGACTCATAGGCTCACAGTGTGTCTGAGTCACAGAGTGCAGAGATGATAATGACTAATAGTATAACATAGTGGAGCCGTCTAGCAGACTGACAGTCATGGCTCAGTGATAGGAAAATGTACTTATCAGATACATAAAGTCATTGATACACTGTATGAATGTATGAATATCGTATTCACTCTACTCAAATGGATAAATTCCACTGGGGAGGTGGTTGGGTGTATTCTTGATCACCTTGATCAAATTCAGACGCTCACAAGGCTTTTGGTTCTGAGGTTACGGACCTGAGCGCGACTAATTCCTTTTTCTGCCTTCCTCATCTCATTAGTCTGTGAAATGGCTGGGGCCCTTGTTCACTGGCTTTTAGTCATCTCTGCTGCTCGCACACCAGGCAGGTTTGGAACACGAATAGACACGAACGCACACACACACACACACACACACCGGGATCAAACACATACGCATGCACGAGCACGCACATTCTGGCCATGTCTGCAGTTGGAACGGAGAGAATTCCGCAGAGACAAGGACTTATTGAAGCCTTTTCTCACATATCAGGCTGCCCTTGTTTTATTGTGGGATGTGGAGAAGTCTGTGATTTCTTACTCGACGTGGCACGACACCGTGTGCTCGCGCACGCGTGCGTGTGCGTGATACAAGTTAGCTCGCTGGCACACCGGCCATAAATATATAGCGTCATTCGTCTACAGGTGGGCACGGGTCCAAAACGTACCCTCTCGTTTCGTCGAGACATTACTAAGGAGTGTATATGGCACCCGCACGAGATGTTTTCCGTTTGCTCAGCAAGCTTTGAAACACTGTACATATTTTACCTTCGTCCACACGGCCATTACATCGGCCATTAGGCATGATTTAACCTTTAACGCAGCCAACTCCTACAAATGACAAAATCGTTCATCACCTGATATTGTTATATTGTCTTTGGATACGGCGCGCACGGTTTGCGCTCTCGTTATTTTATTAATTGGTTTATCCAGGTCAGCTGTGGCTGTTGCCACAACTCCCACTAGTTATCATTATCCCATCCAGTCTTGTTTTCAATGCGGTCTCTATGGTACGCACCGGGCAGCGCTTTTACATCCGGCCCGGAGAGTCCCGGAAGAAACCTCTCCTCTCCCTGACCCGTGTGACCCCCGACTGTTGCAGTTGGATCTGCCCATAACAAGCAGCCGTGAATAAATCATGCCTGGCTCATTATCCAGGCCCTGTTATCAGCCAGTGTCTGTGAAATTGATCTTGTCTGCTCTCTCTCTCAAACTATCCCTATCTCTCTCTGTTTCTCTCTCTCCCTCTTTGTCTCTCTCTCTCCCTCTCATTCTCTTTCTATCTTCTCCTATCTCTCTCTCTCTCTCTCTATCTTCTCCTCTCTCTCTCTCTCTCTCTCTCTTCTCCTCTCTCTCTCTCTCTCTCTCTCTCTTCGTCTCTTCAAAAACCCTCCTGCAGGACCTGACATGCCATCTCCTCTTCTCTCTTGCTCCTGCGTTCTATATTCCATTCCCCTCGCTTCCCTCACCTCTCTCGGCCTCTTCCTGCCCCTCTTCCCCTCCATCAAATGCCATCCAGCGCCTCTCCAAACGCACCTTTGTGACCCCACTGCTCGGAGGACATGAGGGTGAATCCCATTCTCAGAAGGCAATGCGACGCTCTCGAAAGTTTCAACGGTCACATGGGTTCACGGAGACGCAAAGAATTTCCAGGAAGTGCTTGGTGGGCAATTGAAATGATACATACAGATACATACCTGCAATATTTGGTAATTATTAGTCAATAAATGCATACATTTACATTGTAACCGTGTAATTACCGTGTAATTTATAGGGTACTTTTACTATTTGCGGTTAGGGTTTTGGTAACCCTAACTTCCGTGAACTGTTTGGAGGCTCCACTAGCCGCCATTGTTGTGGAAAAAAAAACAGTCCGTTGGAGTGAACGGAGTTGACGCGACTCTCTCTTCTACATGGCTCTGGGACTACTCAGTATATAAACAACTGCTGATCCGTTGGCGGAAAGAAAACCCTGCCAAAGATGCGACGGCTGGGCACCACCGGGCCAGATTCTCTGTCGTGAGCGTTCATGAGTGTTTCCAATTAGCCGGGCCACTCGAGGAGCGTATTCCCAGAGGCTTTCCTTCTTCATTACGGCTAATGAGACCCAATCAGGAGAGACCAATGGAGGGCCAAGTATCCCCGTTTGACGCCGCCTTTATTTCTTTCTTTGCAAGCCGCTCTGTCGTTGGTCCAGATCGGAAATGACCTGATTGTGTTAATGCATGCCAGCGTGCTCATCCAGCTCTGGCACGTACTACTACTACTGCTGTACTGTCTGGCTGGTGACGGCACATAGAGATCCACTGCTTCTGCAGTGCTGAAGGAGAACTGTGTGAAATTGGAGGGATTTGATTCTCCACTCTCTGTGGACCCGCAAGAAATCTGGGCCTTAACTCAGTAAGCCCCCCCCCCCACACAAAACCCGAACGCTTGCTTCTCTCTTATCTTGTCCTCGCCCGTCCAAATCCTCCCGACGTGCGGAGAAGCCAGGAAGGAGGACAGTGAGAGAGTCCGAGAGTGGAATAGCTTCAATCATCGCTCCCTATTGTTTATTTGCTCTGCGTTGGAAGTTGAATGTGAACTTGAGGAGAGCTGGTGACCGGGACACTGCCATAGGGCCCTACCGTGGAATGCAGATGTTCCTGGGTCACCCAGTGGCATTAAATGTGGTGTATACGGCTGGCAGACAAAGCTAGCTTGTATGGCTTTGACATGCTGCAGTGACAGGTAATGTCGGTATGGGAAGGGAACATTTTCCTTTCTTGACTAAACTGCGTGTGTGTGTGTGTGTGTGTGTGTGTGAGAGTACAATAATGCTCATGCAGAATCAGTACAGACTTCCACAGGAATTTGCTGTCATTCTTTTTAATGCACGGTAACACACACGCGCACACACATTCTGTAGTATGGAGTCAGTTATCTCCTCAAGACCATCGTGTCCAACATCAAAAGCCTTCCCTAGCCCGTCTACACGCAACATCATTACTCCTTATTAGCGTCAGTTTGGCCTGTCGGGGATGGAGCTAGCGCTCGTTAGAAATGCTAACCGCGCTGCTCGATAAGCTAGCTATATGGCGTTAGTATTCCCCTGTTGCCTCCTCCCCCGACCGGCGTATTCATCACTGACACGTTCCCCCGTTCCTCTGCTATGGGGTGGGAGGATGGTACGGTGCGGGTTAAGCAGGCTCCACTCTGAGGTTAGAGAGGAGAGATTTGTCTTTCGTTGGTGATGGAATATGTGTGTGTGCTTGAGTGGAAGCAGGCCGCCGGTAGTGAGGGCTAAATGATTATTCTCCAGGTCCCTATATGAACCCTTTTGGTCAGGGCATGTTTGGGCAGGAGCCAACCTAGGTGTCAGGCTCTGCGGATTCATGGATCAAGAGTTTGATGGCTGTCCTTTGACTTGAATGTCCAACTTACGCAAAAGGAAGCGTAGCATTAGGAACACACACACACACACACACACACACACACACACACACACACACACACACACACACACAAAAGTGCAAACAAACATCACTTTCTGCTTGGCCAGCCACCTCTTGGTTCTATTACCTCTGGCAGTCTGCTTGTGAAAGTAAAATACCCCTCCGGTAATGCACTGCAGTTCATGATTACTTTATAAAGCCCTGCATATTTTAAACTCACCAATATTTGATATTCTGTCTGTATCTCTCTTTCCTCTACGTTGATAATGCGATTCTCTTCTATTGAACATTTACTTTTATCCAATAAGCCCTTGTCTACTATCTCAGGAAATTAAGTTGTCGTCCAGTGTCGTTTTCATTAATGTGAATATCATTTCATTGCTCTCTGTTTATTAAATTCCAGGCGGTAGCTGATGAGGCTTTGGCCAGGGGTGTCTCTAGCAGCAAAGTTGCCTTTAAGTCTCCAGCGTCTCAGTGCATTATTAATAGGGGGAGCCTGTGTTGAAAACCCTTTCTTTTGCTTAAATTATTAATGTACTTTACCGAGCAGGTGTATTATGTTTTAGTGATTTTCTAATATGTATATTCATAGTGTGTTTTCTTCATAATTGTTCATTATTTAAATGGAGAATATTCTGATCTTGTGGAGTTGTTTTTTTTGTCTGTCTCTCTCTCTCTCTCTCTCTCTCTCAAATGACAAATGTAGACTCAGCAGATTCTAACATTCTAAGTTAACTTTCTTCCTCTCCCTAGGTGGACCTTGGCTTTCTGCGGTTCATCTCAGCCATTGGGATGCAGGGGGCCATCTCCCAAGAGACCCACAAGACCTACTTTGTCAAGTCCTACAAAGTGGACGTGAGCTCTAACGGAGAAGACTGGATAACACTGAAGGAGGGCAACAAGCAAAAGGTGAGGGAGACAAAGAGTTGGGACGGAACGCTTTGAACGGTCAGTTCACTTTCTTACCGAACAACACGTTTCCTCAAAGAAACGTTCGAAACGTTCTTGAACTACTTTCAAAGACATTTGCTTCCTTTAATGGGCGTGGCGAGCGTTGCTCAATGACGTGTAGGATGTGTAACCGCATATTTGTAACCTGTTGGTGTTTTATAAGCAGCCAATTTGTGAGTATTTGTCACCATTATTTAGTAGGCTACCAGTGCCAAATATCACTTCATTACCATATTAATAAATCATAAATGTATGCCGTGTCATTCTGATATGAAATAGTCCACAAATATAAAAGTGGAATATCTTCACACATCCATTGTGGACATATCCTTCAACATCAATCTACAACAGTAAAACACAAACGATCAATTTGTTATTGTTGATAGCCAAGTGAATGTCCCATCTCCTCTCTGTTCCGTAACCTGCCTGTCGCGTTCATTGAACGCATAGCAAACATTCCACCTTCCTGAACACGTGTCACTTCCTGTCCAGCCCAACCCAAGCTCCCTTCCTTCCTGGAGTATTTTTTTAACACTCAGTTAACTAATGTTAATGTCGTGCAGCAGTAGAAGAAGGTTTTATTCAAATCAATTTGGGCAAAATGACACTTCCAAGGTTCAAGATTAAAGATTCAGTACTTTATTGCCATGCAACTGCTAGGAATTTGGTGCAGTGTGCTCATTACAAAACAGTAACAACAGTTGCAACTGGCAAGGCTATTTATTTGTATGCTCTCTTGCATTTGTCATACAAATGTCACAACAAAGCGGATCAAAGTAGTAGTGTACTGTACACTCATCAGGAAAAACTACACTACCCACATCTTAAATACAGACCAGGAGATTGGAGGACTAGATAAAGCATCTGATTTATTTCTGGGCGCGTCTGGAGCGGCCAGCGATTAAGTCATAGAAAACCACCCCTGCAAATGTTCGGCACTTGGAATGTCCCATCTCGGTAAAACAGGCAGCTGATTTAAATTGCGGTCTGGTCGATGTTCGCTTTGAGCTCAACAAAAGCAGGGGAAAACTGCTATATGTACCATCTCCAAACGTGCAATTATGCACTTTGTTTGGTGGTAATATTCCGTTCCAGCTCTCTGTGAGGCAAATGCATTTTTCTACGCAGTATTTAGCGCTAATACAAGACAGCAGTATCCTTCAGAGAGATTGGCTGAGGAATGCAGCCACTGGTTTATGTCACGGAATTGTCAGTTCGCCTTAAAGGAATCAAAAGAGATCGAACAAAGGAGTTGATAAACAAGAGCTGAAGGGATGAGGGATAGCGGGAAGGAAATTGGAGAGGTTGTCATGTTTGAGCAGCTGGTAAAAGGGTGGGTCTTCGAGCATGAGAAAGGAAGGGATAAGAAAGGGGGTGGGGGGGTGGGAGGTGCACTGGATGCTTGACCGGAGCATGCCGGGCCTTCAGCGATTGATCATTGATTAGCCTGTCAGAAGGGGAGGGTGGGGGGGGGGTTGTTCTGTCCGTAGACACACACACACACACACACTCTCTCTCTCTCTCTCTCTCTCTCTCTCTCTCTCTCTCTCTCTCTTCCTTTCACTGTGGGAGTCCAAGGGACCCTCGTAATGTCTGTTTGACTTCACCTCAAGATGTGTGACATGTAAATAATACAGCAGCATGTTGGAGTGATGTGGGGGAGACTGTGAAAGTGGAAGTCAAACCCCCCTCCCGGGGTTAGGGCGTTTATGACCTCTCCAAAGTACACAGTCCCCTTGGTAAAGTGGCAGCTTAAAGGGTGCCACAGAAAGGCCGCCGTGTGGGTTTTTTTTTTTCCCCGGACTCTAAAGTGCTTTTGTTCATGAGGAGCGGGTCCATTTTCTAAATGCTGAGCCAGCAGTGTACAGCCCGAGCTAGGCTCTGGAGAAAGTCATTTTGGTAGTAAGTGAGTGGATGGTTTTGTCTGTCGGTCCCTTGACGGCCCCTTGGTGGTGCTGCTGCCAGTTATTGCCCTGGGACAGGACAGGCATTGGACAGACAGGCAGGCAGGCAGAAAGGCAGGCAGGCAGAAAGGCAGACAGAGAGGCAGGCAGACAGACATACAGACAGATAGGCAGACAGGCAGACAGATAGGCAGGCAGACAGACAGGCAGAATGGCAGGCAGGCAGGCAGGCAGGCATGGAGGCAGACAGACAGACAGGCACACATGCAGGCATTGGACATACAGGCAGGCAGGCAGGGAGGCAGGCAGACAGACAGACAGACAGACAGACAGACAGACAGACAGGCACACATGCAGGCAGGCAGACAGATAAGTAGGCATGTAAGGGCGTAAGCTGCTGTGTTCCTTCATGCCTCATAGGCACACAGCACGGCTGGTCAGGAGGTGATTCAATTAGCCCATATGAGTCTGATGCATGCTGGGGAGTTGTGTGTTGGGTGGCCTGACTATTCGCGTAACGCTAGTAAATTGTCGACTGACCCCCGGGGAGAGGGGCTTTGGGGGAGAAACTTTGACATCTCTGACCTTTCAACAAGGCACGGTAGTTCAAGCCCGGCCAGAATATGGGCCATGCAGTGGCTGCTCCAATCTGGTGGTGTCAGTGTTATACACACAGGCTGCTTGCTCTGTCTGCAACCTGTGGGCACGGCAGCAAAAGGGCAGAAATGAGCTCTTTCACGGTTAAGGGAACCATTTGACAAGCTTGCTTTTACAGCTTTTACATTAGTTTGTCTTTAATATACAAACTAACTAAATAGTGAGGGGAAAAAATTATTTTCTCGGCCTCTTCAAACTTTGTCAACAATCTACTTTTGTTCTGTTTCACTCTCAGGTTTTCCAAGGCAACACCAATCCAAGGGACGTTGCCAAGACGATGTTGCCCAAGCTCACGCTGACGCGCTACATCCGAATCCGTCCTGTTTCCTGGGAAACGGGCATCGCACTGCGCTTCGAGGTGTACGGTTGTAAGATATCGGGTAAGTGCTGCCAAGAACCCCACCGCCATGCAAATGCTCTGCAAACCCCACTTTTTTCATCCCTCTGTAACCAAACCTACCATTACAACAAGCGTGCTTCAAAGTATAGGCAGCTATTGCAAGCTAATTCTAAGCAACATTTTTTTTATTAAAATTCACCAAATATCTTCGTGCATTTTGCTATCTTACCATATTTTGTGCATGTTGAAAAAAGAATCCGGTTCTTCTACACAAACCCTGCAGTTCATCGAATGGCCGCTTGAGGGAAAGTCAATCCTCATAGGCTCCAAAGTTAAAATGTTTACAGCAAAATTAAACATATTTACAGTCTGGTTCAAAAAATTGTTTTGTCTCTATAGCTAGTCACCTTGTTCATGACAACTGCACGGTGGGTGACTTTTTTTATAACTCATGTTAAAAATACATTAGCCATGCATTTATCCCATTATAATTAATAGGTGGCATAGAGGGGGCGTTACAGGCAGAGTGAGGTACTGCAAAGATGTTCTTGAGAAAAGCTATGGGTGACGTCTAATGCCAAAGCTCTAGTACCAAACAAGTGTATGTTCCAGGTGAGCTAGGACCCGAGTGCCTTGGGAGACCTGGGTTTGAATCCGGCCCGAGGTCATTCCCCAATACTTCCCCGATATCTCTCTCCCACTCGCTTCCTGTCTATCTGCACTATCCTATCCTTAGATAAAAAGCAAAAAAAACAAAACAAACCTCTATTCACATGTTGCCATATGGTTTAGCTCTTCTGTTCATCGTGTCCATTGTTTCGTTTGGCTGGCGTTGTCCCAGCGCACCCCCGGTAGCAGAAAAACACCCCACCTCCGCCAGTGGTGAGAGGCTGGCGATCTATTCTGGGCCCCACTCCTGCATTATGGAGGAGTGGCACATTACTTACGGATTACGTATTCATGTAACCTGATGTTTAGATGTAGCTCATTCAATATGAATGGTCCCAACAGCTGCTGGAGCACCCAGGCAGAGGTAGGGAGGGTGGGTGTCTCTCTCTCTCTCCCCCCTTTTTCTCTCTCTCCCCATTTTATCTCTCTATCTTTCTCTGTCTCTCTATCTCTCTTGCTCTTGCTCTTTCTCTCTCTCTCCCTCCCCCTTTCCCCTTTTTCTCTCTCTCTCTCTCCCCATTTTATCTCTCTCTGTCTCTCTATCTCTCTCTCTCGCTCTCTCTTGCTCCCCTTTCCCCTCTCTCTCTCTCTCTCTCTCTCCCCCCTTCTTTTCACTTTCTCTGTTTGTGGTCTCGCCCTCCTCCACCCACCCTCCTATAGAGCCCTCAGAACCCCGTCTGTCTTGTGGGTCCCTCCCACATCTTGTGGGTCCCTCCCATGTCTTGTGGGCCCCTCCCACCCACCGCAAAGCTCCGTCGCCATTGGCCGGGCGCTACAGAGGACTGGAGGGTGAACCTGACATGTTAGGCATATGTAGCATAGTCTTTTATATTATACAATACATAAAGTAGGATATGTACACACCATACAGTACACTACATATATAGGCTATATGTAGCCTACTATGATTGTACCTTTATTATTATCCTATACACAACAGACAGTATGCTACATACAGTATATTTGCTATACAATCTATAGGAAGAGTTTATATGACATGTTTTTGTTTTTTAATTGGCAACTCTACTCTATGTAGCATGTTGTGTGTAACATTGGCGTGTGGTGCGTGTATGACGAGGTTACTGAGAGGGCGTGAGCATTGGCCAGGCGGCCAGACCGAGGCCGAGACCACCTCGCCACACACATCACAGGAACAGGGTCACCGCAGGGCCCCCGCTGTGACGTCACCGCTCTGTGGCTCGCAAGCTCTCTGATCACGCTGCCAGCACCTCACCATGCATGAG
>JAOEGT010026227.1:0-10254 GCA_025447795.1 Speoplatyrhinus poulsoni | reverse complement strand
GTCAGAGCTTTCCAATGTGGCTCGGGAAAGGGAGGTTTGGGGTCCCCTGCTGGAGCTGCTGCCCCCGCGACCCGACGTTGGATAAGCGGATGAGGATGGATGGATGGATGGATGGATGGATGGATGGATGGAAGTGCCAATAAATCAAAAGCAAGTAGAACGTCCCAGTAAACTAAGTCCCAGTAAACAACACAGGCCCTCCGGTTTTGATGTCTCCAGATGGGTGATGTCGAATCAATCTCACCGATGGTAGTACCAGTAGCAATGCAAGCTAGTAAGGTACCGGTAATAGCTCAGCCGCTGGTCAAAATGACGTCGTATTTTGAGTTGTTGTAGAGTAGTCAGGATAAAGAAAATAACTGTAAATCTCTAAAAAATAGCTAACTTAACTTCATAAAACAAAACAAAAATACAAACAATTCCGATTCTTAAAGGTAAATAATAACAGAATAACACAAAAGTTAAAGTTTAAGTTAAACAATGAATGTTATTATCACGGACATAACGTTAAATGTTTAGTATGATATGACCGATCACTAACCCAGATAAAAGCATATTACTCGCGGTACCAAAAACGGCAATCTGTTTCTGACAGGGGATACAATTTCGTATAACACGCGAGTGCATCTTTATCAATAAGCAAGGTTTAGGTTAAGTAAATCAACACATTATTTAAGCAGCCCATTTCTAATCTGTTTACTGTTTCTGAACAATAGCCTATATTAATCTAATGTAGTTATTGATGTGCATAGTGCATAACTCTTGATAATATCTGTCCTGCAAACTTAAGTTGTTTATGCTATCACATTACTCCAAAATATCCCTAGTGCTTAAAATGTATTGGTTTCAATGTCCATTGTCCTTTGGTTTATTCCAATAAAATACATTAATATGGTTTCTTTCCCTTTTTCCTGTCGGTGTCACCATATTATAAAAACAATTATAAACAAAATAAACTGTACAACTATTTTCAGCATTAATACTTATCCCATAGCTACCATTACATTGTGTAACTAAATGCTTATTATATAATTCACTGTATAATATCAAATCAATGTACCTTAGCTTTAAGCAGTTAATGTACTCCTGCATAATTTTTATGCCAAAATATTGAATGTCTTGGATTGCCTGATCTGACAAACAAACAATCTATCATGCGTCCTTATCAGATTCAGGCAGCACCATATTGCATTGCTATGCGATATTGAAAATATGTTTCATCAGTTCCATGTGTCTGAAGCTGACAGATACTATCTTCGTTTTCTCTGGTGGAAGAATAGAGAATTGAGTGCAGACCCATATTAATTACAAATGAAGGTTCGTCTTTTCGGTGCTGCAACTTTGCTTTTATGCACCAACTATGGATTTAAACATATTGCTAAGGAGAACGAGAACCTGTTTCCCTCACAGTTCATTATGAGAGACTTTTATGTGGACAACTGTGTACACAAGTGTACACAGTCAAGTGTAGCAAGCATAGTAGTTATGAAGGAAGCCCAGAAACTCTGTGCCTTGACTACTTGGTGGCTTGAGACTACAAAAGTTTGTATGCAACAATAAATCAGTGCTTGAGAATATAACACCATTTGAGCGCTCCACTGAAGTGAAGTCTCTTGACCTTGCCTTCAATAATTCTACATTGAAGAAAGCTTTACGAATCCACTTGCACATTGAAACTGACACCTTCAGATTCCGTATATTCCTGGAAGATCATCAACGACACGCAGTGGCATATTATCCATATTTGCCTCCCTTTACAACCTGCTTGGGCTGGTAGCTCCTTTCCTGCTCATCGGAAATGGGGCATGTAGTTTTCATAAGTTTTAGTCAAATCGGATACTGAATAATCATCTCAGCACAACTCCCCAGCAGTGGAGATACACTATAATGCCAAAAGTATTGGAAAACCCCTCTGAATCATTGAGTTCAGGTGTTCAAATCATTTCCACAGGTGTATAAAAACAAGCACCTAGGCATGCAGACTGCTTCTACAAACATTTGTGAAAGAATGATTCACTCTCAGCAGCTCACTGAATTTAAAAGTGGTACTGTGATAGGTTGTCATCTGTGTATTAAGTCCATTCGTGAAATTTCCTCACTACTAAAAAGAGACTGCAAGCCAGGCCTTCTAGTCCAACATCTGTGCCTGACCTCACAAATGCGCTTCTAGAAGAATGGTCAATAATTCCCATGTCCACAAACCTTGTGGACAGCCATCCCAGAAGAGTTAAGTGGTTATAGCGGCAAAGGGTGAGCCAACTCGATATTAAACCCTACAGATTAAGAATGGGATGTCATCAACCTTCATGTGCTAAGGCAGGCATCCCAAAACTTTTAGCAATATAGTGTATGTCCCTACCAACAAAAATCCGGCAGATCTTGCCTCAAGAGGTTCAGATTGGTTTAAATTCTTGTGGCAGGTGATATTGCCAGCTGCAGATGTTAGCACAGAAATAATGATTGGAGACCCTGAAGTGAAAAGGGGTTTAACACTAAAAGTAAAAGTAGCAGAACAAGCAAGTCTCTCAGACCACTTTTCTAAGTTTTCTTCATGGTATAATGCCACTCAAGCAATTGCACATCTTCTTGTCGCGCCAAGAGAGATAAGTGAACAAATCCCAGCACTTTACAGGAGTGAGAAGATGCATTATTATTGTGAAAGACTTACAAAGACAAGTGTATACAGATTAAATTAAGTTGCTCAGTATGGGAAAAAGACTTCCGGCTCAAACTAAACTTTATCAGTTGAATGCCTTTCTTCATTGAGATGGAATCCTTAAGGTGGGAGGAAACCTGAAAAATGCATCCCTACCTACCTCACAGAAACATCCAGTGATTATTCCAAAGGGTCATCACATTACTAAGTTGATAATAGCTTAATGTCATGAGCAGGTCAGACTTCAAGGAAAAAGGTAAAGGTGCTTTTATTGTCACATACACATACATGTTGCAAAATTCATCCTCTGCATTTAACCCATGCCTCAAGGGAGCAGTGGGCAGCCACTGTGCAGCGCCTGGGGACCAACTCCAGATAGGAGCCAGTGTCACTGGTCACATGACACTGGCTGGAGGGTGAACCTGACCTGTTTTTAGATAGTGGGGAAAATCAGAGCACCCGGAGGAAACCCACGCAGACACGGTGAGAACATGCAAACTCCACACAGAAATGCCGGGTCGACCGGGGTTCAAACCCGGGACCTTCTTGCTGTGAGGTCACAGTGCTATCTAACGCTCTGCTGGCAGATCTGTCAGCAGAGCGTGTAGATCCATCACCTCCATTCACCTATTGTGGAATGGACTGTTTTGGTCCGTTTCTTACCAAGCAAGGACGTAAGGTCCACAGGAGATATGACTTCCTTTTCACCTGCCTATGCTGTTGGGCAGTCCACACTGAAATGTTATATGACATGTCGACAGATGCCTTTATCAATGGCCTTCGATGTTCTATTGCCATAAGAGGAACAGTTCAACAGATAAGATCTTATCAAGGAAGCAATTTTGTTGGAGCTAAAAACGAACTAAGAGAAGCTCTAAAGCAATTAGATGATCATCATTTGACCGCATATTTGGCTGAAAATCAATGCTCCCCACACAAGCCATGCAGGTGGTGTATGGGAGACAAATTAGGACAGTACAGAATGTTCTTTGCTCCACTCTCTCACTCAGGCAGACTGGGCAATGGTTCGCTGCAGACGAGACAATGGCTATCGTGAACAATCGTCCGCTCACAGTTGACAACCTGAGCGATCCAGACAGTCCTGAACCATTAACACCCAATCACCTGCTGACCATGAAATCTGTTGCAGCCTTCCCACATCCTGGCAGATTTCTTAAAGAATGCGCGCGTAAGAGGTGGCGTCATGTCCAGTATCTTGCGGCGCAATTCTGAAGTCGTTCTGGAGACGAGAAAAGAATACCTCTCTAATATTGCCACCAGACAACGTTGGTATACTCTGAAAAGAAACTTAAAGGTCAACAACATAGTCTTGGAGAAGGCGGATGATCTGCCACGGAATGAGTGGAGATTGGCCAAAGTTGTAGAGACTGATGAAGACGGACTTGTGAGAAGAGCAAAGATGGACGGGATGGATGGACAAAGTTCTGGCAAGCCATCTATTGTCGAACAGCCAGTTCGGCAGTTGATGCTGCTTCATGAAAGTGTTTAACCATCCTTTTAATTCCAAATATATCCTTTATTCATATATATATATATATATATATATATATATATGAAATAAATAATGCCGGTAGTGTAATTATTCCATACTGTAACCTCAACAAGAACATTTTGAATTATTGAATGAATTCGGCTAATTATTTATTGAGGCATGGGCTAGTTAGGTCATTTCTTTTCTCTCTCAAATTGTTTTACTCTGATGTCTCGAAAAAGCTAATTTTGTGCCATAGCCTAGGCTACTTTAGGGGGGGAAGCCTTTCAATCAAAATAGATATGTTTATTTCCATCCATCTTCTCGCGCTATTCCGGATTCGAGTTGCAGGGGCAGCAGCTCCAGCAAGGGACCCCAAACTTCCCTTTCCAAAGCCACATTAGCAAGCTCTGACTGGGGAATCTTGAGACGTTCCCAGGTCAGTGTGGAGATATAATCTCTCCACCTAGTCCTGGGTCTTCCCCGAGGCCTCCTCCCAGCCTGACATGCCTGGAATACTTTCCAAGGAAGATGCCTGTATCTGCCTGTATCACCTAAAATGTCTCCTTTCAATGCAAAGGAGCAGCGGCTCTACTTCGAGTTCCTCGCGGATAGCTAAGATTCTCACCCTATCTTATGACTAGCACAGAAGTCTAACAACAAATGCCCGCTTGAGTTTAGATCAAGGAGGCCGTTCCTCCCAATCACTCCTCTCCAGGTATCTCCATCATTGCCCACGTGCACGTTGAAGTCTCCCAGTAGAACTATGGAGTCCCTTACTAAAGGCCCATACAGGACTCCATTCAGGGTCTCTAAGAAGGCTGAATACTCGAAATTGCTGTTCAGTGCATATGCACAGACAACAGTCAGAGTTTTCCCCACCAAACCCTCTCGTCTACCGGGATAAACTCCAACGTAGCGGCGCTCAGCCGGAGACTTGTGAGTATCCCCACACCCGGCCGGCGCCTCTCACCCTGGATAAATCCAGAGTAGAATAAAGTCCATCCACAGGAGTATGGTTCCCGAACCAAGGGGGCAGGATGGTCTAGTGGTTTGGGTGTTGGGCTTCCAGCCGAAAGGTCGTGGGTTCATACCCTGGTGTTGACCTACCTGTAGCATCCTTGAGCAAGATGCCTAATCCCTAACTGCTCCCGGTGGTTGGTCGCGCCTTGCATGGCAGCAATCGCCATCGGTTTATGAATGTGAGTGTGAATGGGTGAATGTGAGGCAATACTGTAAAGCGCTTTGAGTGGCCGAAAGGTTAGAAAAGCACTATATAAATGCAGTCCATTTACCATTTACCAAGACTGTGCGTCGAGGTAAGCCCCACCAGATCTAAATGGTAGCGCTCGACCTCCTGCACAAGTTCTGGCTCCTTCCCCCACAGTGACATTCCATGTCCGCAGAGCCAGCTTCTGCTGCCCGTCGAGGCCTTTGATTTCACCGCCACCCATGTGACAGCGCACACGACCACTACAGTTCCTCTCATGAGTGGTGTGCCCATTGGATGGAGAGGGAGGTGTCGCGTTGCTTTTTCGGACTGTGCCCAACTGGGCTCCGTGGCAAACCCAGCCACCAGGCGCTCGCCAGCGAGCCCTCCCTCTGGGCCTGGCTTCAGACGGGGGGCCCAAACTTCCTCCGGGCAGGGTAACTCCTTCTCTTTTTAAGTTGTTCATTTCCAATTATGCTAAATGTAAATTTTTAATCAAGAATTGTGGATTCGTTCTTCGCCTAATGTATACATCAATGGAAAAAACAACAACAACAACAACACACACTTGTCACGTGTTGAACTACAATGGAAAGAATCAAGCTGTTCTATTAATAAACGTTTACAGAAAGATTTGGAATCAGAGTGGATATCGACCAACCTGTAGTGGACCTGATATCCATCAGCGGCAAATTGTTTTTACATTAGACATTACTGTAGGCTACACGTTTCACATTACATTATTTTTGGTATGACTACAAACCAATAAGTCGCTTAAGTGATGTCATGACTTTCTCGTGCCACATCAAGGCCGAAGAAAGCATTTCTTTGGTGACGTATGTTGTGCGAGACGAAAGCTGTAGTTCACTATGCGGTTACACACAAAACCAAAAAGATTACGTTATAGTTGTACAACAAACTGCAAAGTTCTTGACTTGAACAATTACCTTTTAAATAGACAAACATATGTATACTTCGTGATAAATTTCAAACGGGATCAAATTATAAATAGATTCTCGCCACTGACTAAAATACATATGTTTTCTAAATTAAGGTCCCATATTGCGGAAGTGACTTGTGAACTCTATAGGTTAATACAAATTATTTAACAGTTTTGGTCTTTGTTGTTTAAATAGGCTACTGCTGTGAACAACACAATCACAAATGCACAACTAATTAAGCATAGGCTATTAGGTTACATATAATTTTTCTGCACAGTCTAAGGTATTTGAATAATTGTTATGTCAGATTCAAGTCAAGTTTATTTATATAGCCCTTAATCACATTGCAGTCTCAAAGGGCTTTACAGCCTACATTTCGCATAGAAACATACAACACCACCTTAACCTGCTCCTCCCGCCGAGATGAATGCATACACAAAAAAATATATTATTGATATCAATAATATACAAGTGAGCAAAACATAATCTCTAACTAGAATGGGGCACCAGATATGCATTTCGACAGCCAGTGTTCATAAAGTCAAAATTTAGAATGACTGACCTGTAAAGTGAATGCAGCATACAGTATGTTAATAGGCTACAATCATGTCTCATGCATGCACTGTATAGCTATGCTAGGTTAGATAGCCAGCTGTTAGCTAACAAGTCGCTTATACTGTACATTATAACCAAATTAACACGGTTGGTAATTGTTTAATTGCTTATAGTGTATGTCCTGTAATAACTAATCACATATTTGCGGTCTATAGACTCTTCTCGACGCTTGCGGAGACTAGGAGGCAGACGCTATTTAAGTTTAGCCGTTTTGCTAGCGGGAGAGATGAGTACATGGCCTAGCCTACGGGGAATTGATTCACGTGACCTTTTATGAGCCCGTGCTGCACAGTGTTTCTACATTCAGAAAAATATAAATTGTTATGCGGATTTGAGGCCAAATAAAACAGGAACATTATGGAAATGTATTAAGTTCGTGTCGCATTTAAAACAGAGAAACATTTATAAAATGTAAAATGGTGTAAAGCTTTGGTCTGGTTTCGAACCGGCAAATTTCCTGTTATAAGATCAAAAGCCCAAGTCACATCATAGTGAGCTAACCAGATGTAACATTCGTAGAAGCTACCAGCTAACCTGTGGATTACAAACGGTAGCATAACAAGTAAGTCTTTGCTTACGGTAAAGTGACACAAGCTTGAGCAACAGAGACTCAACTTAATGAAAATACAAAATTTAACTTTACGAATTTCAGAGATCTGGGTTGCGTAGAAGATCAGGACTTCCCACCATGTTTCCATAGGTAAAGAAAATTACATCTTGTGGCGCTTTGAACTAGGGATAGCACCGATACGATACTGATATCGGAAATCTGTCCGATACTGACCTAACTAACGCGGGTGATTGACAACTTGCAGTATAACTTACTATACTTACTGTAGGCTATAGTATAACTTACAGTATAACTTACTGTATAAAACAAGGTGTAGCCCTTTTTTTGGAGAATATAAATACAGTTAGCAATATCTTAGTATCTCGCCCCTGACAAATAGGCATACTAAATAAAATAAAAAAAAATAAAAAATTAGTATTTTCAGAATTTTTTTTACTGAACTACCAAACCCGGTTGAAAAAGGAATAAATAATAAATCTGAATGTAAATTATACATAAAAGCTACTATGTCATGATCTACTCTACGGCCCTCTCGCAGATACTGTAGAGCAAGAGATGTACAGTCCGTCTGCATTCCACATACAGCACAATAATTAGAACTCTGGCGCCTCTACAGGCCTTCTCTAGTACTTGCAAAATTAAATGATGCTAAACGACGTCACTATAAATGTCAGAAATCTGTATGTGTAAACTAGCAAATTGCTCTATTAGACGATTTACTGCATTCTGTCTTGCTTGAGCAGCGAACGTTATTAGGTTTAAACCTGCTACGGTAGATAAAGAATGTACGGTTTAGTAACATCTTGACAACTGTATCTTAACAATATATTATATTGTGTAGGTCATTTTAAGTTGTATTTCAGATGTTATGTAGCCTACATTATTTTTCTCATGCATATTTGAAGTAAAATATGTGTTGAAGCACTCTAATGGTGACTGTCAATAAGTTAGTTAAAATGTGTAAAGGTGTGATTTCATGATGATATTTGCAAGTATTAATTCACAAAAAATATATTTGATACGTGTATAAATATTAGAAGATCATAAGATATTGATATTTCCTGGCATGTTTAAAGACATTTTATTTCTGCTTGTTTTATTAGCTTTTACAGTGTGTTCACAACAATTATCATCTAAAATAAAGTATTTACGTAAACAATCAGTTGGAGAGTAAGGCCATCATTCAGCCGGGATGCTACAACGATAAACAATTTTATTCAGAGAAAAAAATATTTAATCAAAATGGAAAAAAGGCAAAGGTACAAGACTGTACATAATTGTAATTGTTAAGGAACTGTGCGTCCCATAACCCATTGTGAATCCACAAAAAATTAATATTTTATATGCATTTTTCCCCATTGAGTGTAAGAATCTCCCTCACCCACCATCATGCAAATTGACATCAGGAGAAAAAGGGCAAAAGCTGGCTATAGAACACTAGGCATAGCCTCCCGCTAGGGCTGGGCTACAATTAAGTTGCTAAAAATAAAAATATTTCCGTCGGGTTTACTGTTTTTTTCTCTTTGAACATTTAACCCACTTTAGAGAAAATACAGATATATTGTATATTATGTATCGGTATTCAACCTAAATATATCGGGATATGATTTTTGGTCCATATCGCCCAGTCCTACCTCCTGCGGCAAAATGCTGGCGCCCCACCAGCAATTAATGGGCCTTACAGTCATAGCCTAATTTCAATAATTCAAAAAGAAAAATGTTTATTGCAATATTTTGATGTATTTTTTCTTAATGGCCCTCAGATTAACACATTGGACTATTGTAATTCTCCTATGCAGTGCTGTTATTTTGTAAAGATAGCAAACAATCTGAAAAAAACATCCCAAAGCCTATTTACCATTGTTCCATAGCCTGCTACTTTGTGGCTACTTTGTTGAGCTGTTGACTGTTATCGCTTACCATGTCAACTGTTTACATATAATACTGTATTCTTTTTATAGGCTAATAAAAAATATTTCCCCACAGTTTTTGTTCCTTGTTGTTTAAAGCTGCACTACCTAATATTTTAATATTCTACAATGTTTAAACACATTTTATATGAAAAGGGTTACTGTAATCCCAAGACCTTAACACCTTTCATGACCATCTCTCACTATTGTTGATATAGCCATTTCCACAGTTGTTGTTGTTGCTGAGTACGGACCACATTTGGAAGTTTCACCTACTTTGACAGACTGCAGCGTATTCTGATTCTGCACAGCAGATCTGACAGAGCACTGAATAATGGCAGACGCCGATGCAAGCACCAAGCATTTCTTCGTGAAGTAAAACCCAGTATTCCTCATGTTTTGGCAAGGAAAAACGTGAAAATAAAGTGTCAATATGGAAAAATATTTCTGCAGATGGAGAGCTCTAAAAGAGGAACAAGGACTACTCTTATTACTGATAGCCTACTTCTCCATAGGCTATTCTATTGTGTTTTTTAAGCATAGAAAATATTAGCCTATATTTCAAACTCTGTAACAAGATAAAATGACGTTCATTTTCTGTGTTGGACTGGATGTATATGCTACTGTAGTGTAGTAGATCGACGGACGGACACAGGCTATAAAACTTTAGAGCCTTTTACTATGCATACAGATATGCCATTTTAAAAGGACCGATATTTCCGTTGCGTTGCAGTAGAAATTTCTGCAGGAAGTCTCTTCGTGACACAATACGGTTTGAGGCTAAATCTAAAATGTCCGGCAATGTTGAACTCATCCACCAGGTGGCGCAAAGAAACATTATAGATTAGTAGGTTCTTGC
>JAOEGT010026206.1:0-10255 GCA_025447795.1 Speoplatyrhinus poulsoni | reverse complement strand
ATATATATATAAAATATATATATATATATATATATATATATATATATATATATATATATATATATAAAATGTATATATATATAAAATGTATACACTTAACTAAATGTTGTTTCAATAGTGCTATATAGGTATTTTATGATTTTCCATTACTATAGTAAAAGCATGTTGTTTTCCCATTATTTTGCAACATATTAAATTGTGATTAATCACTGTTAATACCTAAACCTTCCTTCTCTGATTCCCTACTGGCCATTCAGATTATTAGATTTGCTGTCTGCAAATTGTCTGTGGCCTTTGAGTTTGCTGAGACACTCTTTTCTAAGTGTGTGAGCGTGTAAGGGGGATTTTCTGTGGGGTGTGCAAAACCATTCAGTTCTATTTTTAGCTCAGCATGTGACCTCAGGCTCCCTCCTGGTTCTTCAGTGCCAATGGGACTGCAAATCTGGACATTAACTCTCCTGAATAACACAAACACATACAGCATGCTCTCACGTGCAGAACATTTCTTATGCGCACACACACGCACGCACGCACGCACGCACACACACACACGCACACGCACACGCACATGCGCACACACACACGAATACACATTCATTTCAAAACAACTGTGAAACAGCGAGAAAGAAACAAATGTGCCAACTCATTATGTGGCATGGTAGAATGCTGCTAAATTGGGCTCTTTTGGATTTTCCCTAGTCTGAGGTCATTATGTCCTTGCATTGTGTATTGCAGATGGACCACAGTCTGCCCCGTGTTGAGGGCCTGCCACTGTTAATGGTGAGACACCATTTGGAATATGGCTGCCCTGCTTAATGAATTCCATCTCAAACTCTTTCTGTCCCAGCCGTGCTTAATACTCGCTCAACTATTCACACATACTTGCATGCATGTCCACTGGAACACCACACACACGCACACGCACACACGCACACAGAAACACACTTGTACATACAGTATACAAAGATTAAGAGTCAGGCTGCTTAATTGAATTATCGGCAAGTGGCCCCTGATCTTTGTGCGTGAGGGATGGGTTGTCATGGGGACATGTGTAACCCAGAGTCAAACAGTTTGTTGTGTTGAGCCATACATAACTGACAGCCTGAACTTGCATGTAAGATTAACAGAGCACAACAGTACATAAATCTGTGGAAAATTGTGGCCAAAAAAATAGTATTTGACAGGTAGTGGAATAATGTTGGGGGTTGGGGACAAAGCACAGCATGTCCCCATTTCCTTCAATGTTGACCTGAGTGAATCATTAAAAAAACATTACTTTTTGATCTCTGTCTTGCCCCTCATTTATTGTTTCGTTAAGCCTGACCCTTCACTCTAAATTTCTAGTGTGTAACCTTGAACGGCTGTGTGACCTTGTGTTTAGCATTGTTCCCTGTGTCATTTGTTTATATTGAGTGTGTGAACACTGAATAGTTACATAGATGAATGTAGTATTTAAGATGGGTGATTTCTATCTCTGTAACTAGCAGTGCTGCAGTTGTTTAGCAGATGTTTTTATTCAAAGTAATTCAGAGTGTGTGGTAAAGTGGTGAGTGGTACTGTGCATGATGGGTATCTACAAGTGCAAAATAGACAAGATTGGATGTACAGTATCTTGGAGAGGTACTGTACGATGCTTATACAGTTTAAGTTCTAAGTAAAGCGGGATTCATTTACATTTGTATTTACAGCAATTAGCAAACTGATTTATCCGAAGTGACTTACAATGAGTACATTTGTCAATGGCTAAAAATGTCTGTACACCAGTAAGAAAACATTCCGTTAGAATAATGATCATCGGGGCTGTACATTACCAATATTCAACCCTCAAAGTCAATTGCAGACAGCCTACTGTATATAATAAAGTGCTTAATGTCTATAAGCAGGAGAAAGTTGTTTTAAAGTGAGATAGAAGATAAGGGATCATCATAGAACCTTAATTTAGAATGAGTATTATGAGGTGGAGAGGTCACTGGAATGGCGGTGGATTCTGAAGAGGTGGTTTAAGCCTCTTTCAGAAAAATGGTAATCATTATGAACTAGGTTTGAAACAAACTAACAATGAGCGACACGCAATCTGTGAATCTACAGTATGTACTGCTTTGGTTCAGACGCCATGAAATGAATCTTATTTCATTGCTTCCAGCTTTTTTGCGATAGCATTTATTGTCTGCACCATAATAATACTTCCCATTCCCTTTGGTGCAGATGTACCATCCAGAAAGAATGTTCCATGGGGCCCTTGGCACGCTCGTGGATCGGTATAGGGGACGGACCTCAACAGTGCCCCTCCATGACCCTGACGCCTCGAGAGATCCGCCTCTCAGCAGACATCAAGGTGCCCCTCTCTTCTAACGTATTAATGTGCTGTCACAGTGGGCAAGTCTGTTACCGTCCTCAAATGCTAAAGTACTAGTGCGCATTTATGTGTTAATTTGGCTCACACACAACTCTGTTATTTCAACAGCATTATATAATGAATTATGTCATTATGCAGTAGTAGAATTTTTGGACTTTAAATTACTGCTTGGAATTACAAGAGTGCAAGTACATTATTGGGGTGCACAGTATCTGTTAAAACTGGAGTTATTAATTAATTAATTCATGAGTCCATAATTATTTTGTTAAGAAATTGCTATTTAATTCATCCCATGAGAAAAGATGCTTTGGTTTAGTTTGAAGAGGCTTTCTACAGACCGCTAGAGAAAAGATTCATATCTCACCGCAGAAACCCACAGGAAGTTACACATTTGAATGCAGTTGACCAGACTGGGAACTGCCAGGATAAGCAGATTATGAACAGTGTATGTTGGCCTGTCAGAAACATGATATTGAAAATAAATAAATGAGAATCAAAAACATGAGAATTAACAATTTAAGGCAGGATTAGTCATTCTCGATCAGTGTTGGACAAGTTACTCAGGAATTGTAATAAGTTAGTAGTTATTTTTTACTCCTTCAAAAAGTAATACAATTACTTTACTTATTACTGGGTATTAAAAGTAATTAGTTACATTACTAGTTACTGTACATTACTATTATATTTTCACAATCACTACCCTGTCTCACCCTTTCCGAACAATAATTAACCTTATTAGTAGTCAACAATCAGCCAAAGTGAAAATAGTGCAACCTGTCCAACCAGATAATTGGATAGGTTTGTTAAATTAGCCCACCATAAGTTTATTTGGACCAGATATTTTATGCTTATATTAGTAATTGTAATATTATTACTGTTTTGGAGTAATTAGTTACACTATTAGTTACTGAAAAAAGTAATAACATTACAGTAACTAGTTACTGCCCAACACTGTATCCGATAAAGCTCGCTAACTTCGATCTTGAATCCAAACAATATCACTCCGTGGACCTCCGCGGCGTCGCTCCACACATCGAAAAGCATTGTGCACTACGGCTTTGTTGATGTGAGCGCTTTTCGCCACTTTCTTTATGTTACTATTTACAGTGCCATTGCTGTGTATTAGATCATTTTTTCATGCACAGAGAATGGTAAACTAGCAAAATGCAAAGAGCTACAGTATTTGCGCGGAACTATTTGGTGAATCTGACTAAATGCGTAATAGCTTACAATTAGCTTGCAATAGCTGACTTTACCTTTAACAGTTGCAGGAATAGGTGATAGCATCTCTGATAGATTCCACAGCTGCCTGGTTCTTGGGCATCATTTAGCTCCACAGGAAGTTCCTCTCAAGGCCATCTCCCCAAACAGGAAGCAGCAGGCAGGACGCAGGCAGGAAACAGGAAATCGGAGTTATGGACAGGATGCGATCACTTGCAAAGACAATAGAACTGATATTTTGGAGACATTTCAGCACGTCACTCACCTCGCCGACCGTCGCTTAGTTGCATCTTCACTTGCCTCAAGGCAGGTGAAGTCTGAGCTCATCTGCTAAAATACATTTCTGTACAGCAGGGTGTTATGTCTCTCAAACTCAATTAATCACATAGCCAAATGTGTTGTTTGCCATCTGTTTCTTTATTACACATGTTTCTCTTCTTCACTTTACGTTGCATTTACACCATTAAAAAGTCGTTTTTTATATATATCTCTTGTAGAATGTGGGCATTCTGATTAATGGCAGTGTACCCGATCTGATTGGATCCCGGGTGGAGTGTGATTATGGACTGGGCGTTTCCACGGTAGCTACCGTGCACCTGGAGTACGGCCCCGCTCAGATTCAGACCTGTCCACTGCTGCCTAGGGAACGGTACCCATCCATCCCCGCTGACAGAGGTGAGATTGCAAACCGTATATCAATTTGGCTTTCGGACAAAATGGCTGAGCCAGTTTGGCAGCTACCTTCTTATCTCTCCACGCATACTAAAAATATCAACACCTACACTGTTGAAGTGTGTGTGAGCAGGTTTAAACAAGGTAATTCCCACTGGGCCGACCAGTTTGTGTTATGACAGTGACTTCACTTTGTTTTCTGAAATTGGCAGCATTAGAAAACCAAGGCCTGTTTGTTTTTTTTTGCAGACCATCTCAGGGTTCCCGTGGCAATAAAGGTGAACGGCACAACTGTGGTGTCTGGGAGCTTCATCATCTATGACTGTGAGAGGACGGGGGAAATACATCGCAAAATGTCGTGAGTCACATTCATTGTGGTCGGTTTGCACAACTCAGTGTCGCAGGATCAGCCAGTGGTTTGGATCACCCGTACCTTCCCTTGATTTGTTCAGGACCAATTAAAGCAAACACACCTCAAATGGGGCCTAAATGTCAGTAGCCGGGACCGCAGCCACCTTTAAGCAAAGGGCCCTGCCAAGCTATCGCATCTTTCAAATGTCAGCCCTGGTCTCCACGGCATGCCCATGGCCGGTAGGATGGCAAATCCTCGCTAATTTGTGTCCCTCCACATGTTCACAACCTCTTTCATTTTCCCCTTTTCTGTTTAGGTCACAAAGGGTAAATTATACTGACATGTCCACTGGACTCTCCTATATTCTGATTGTCTTGCTTAAGGATTATTCTGTAAACGTCAAATTCACCAAATATCTCCTTGCATTTCCCAAGTTTATCATTCTCTGTGCTTAAAAATGAAATAATATGACACTTCTGCACAGCCCTGGCTCTGTAAATAGGAACATACAAAGTGGCGTACACCGCTCACAACAACAAAGCTTTGCTTCACAATGGTTTAAACGTGTGGAGCGGTGCTGCGGATGGATATTGTTTTGATTTGAGCTTGAAGTTAGCAAGCGTTCTCGAGATTACAATTGGATAAGCAGAAGGCCTGGCTGTGTTGATGTTTTGTTCCTGTGAATGGGTGTGCCTGTATGGGCATCGTGTCTTGTCTCAAAGAGGGCTTTCTCTGTTCTGGAGGGGATCCAGCTGGCTTTCTCCAGCATGTTGGGCTGCTTCTGAGCCGTCTACCAGCGTAGTAGGGGCATCGAGTGGGCGTGTGCGTGCGTGTTTCTGTCTGTATGTGTGAATGGTTTCACTACGGCTCTCTGAAATTATAACTGGGCATGTCCCATTGGTCCACTTTTCAAGTGGCGCTGAAAGTGTGAAAGCTAGCCGCGGCTGCATTGTCACTGGAGCGGGACTGTAGACGATATATGTGAGCGTGGTCCTCGTCCTCGCCCAGGTCTCAGGGTGTGAAACGAGAAGGTGTTGGGCTGAAGGTGATAATGAGCTAAGTGCCGTTCTCGCAGGAAGCGCTAGCCTGCAAACTAAGGCGCTGCTATACTCTATCTAATTTTAATCACATCAAGCTGTTTTTTTAATAACCTCAAAAGAAATCACATCTGATCAAGTCTTTGGCGCTCTGCTGTAGACCCGCCCCCTTGTTTTCATTGGCTCTGCATGTTCTTTTTTGTTTGGTTTATGCGCCTGTGGAAAGAGCTCTTCGTTTGTGACAGCGTGCTCCAACAGTTCATGTGTGTATCTCTGCCTGTATGTACCGTACACGCGCGTGCGTGTGTGTGTGTGTGTGTGTGTGTGTGTGTGTGTGTGTGTGTGTGTGTGTGCGCGTGCTGTCACGTGCGTGTGTGTTTGTATTTAGATAGCTCTCCCATGGCCCTTTCAGAGCGGTTACTAGGCAAAGTGTTAATCACAGCCAGACTTTATTCAGCATTCCACTCTCACCAAACAAGCCAGTAGGTTAACCAGCTGACCTGCCCCCCCCCCCACCCCCCACCCCCCCCCGCCCTCCTATTGCTTTACTGTAATTCTTGGTCTCTCGCTCTCATTTCTATGTATCCTTTTATTCTTCCTTTGTGCCTCTGTGTGGTTCCTCTGGTTTCTCTTTCTCCTGTCTTCTATATTCTATGTTCTGCCACACACACACCAGTCCCCACTTCACCCCGCCCCCCTAAACTAGTCTTTCCTCACTGACATCTTTCTCCTTGACAAGAGTCATGACTGAGAATGTGTGTTTAACCACTCTGTCCACCAAGAGAGGCCATGAGAGCGTGAGCTCGTCTGTGTGTTTAGTGTGTGAGTGTGTGTGTGTTTTTGTGGGTGGGGGGACGGGGTGTGTGTGTGTGTGTGTTAGAGAGAGTGTGTATTTTAAGCAGGGGAAGGGTCAGGGTCACAGGGTCACTTTTGTTGGCGTTTGGTCAAGACTGTGTCAGCTTGACTGCAATGGCTTTTGTCCATTTGTGTGTGTGTGTGTGTGTGTGCGTGTGTGTGTGTGTGTGTGCACGTGCACGCACAGCATGTACGTGTGTGTGTGTATGTGTGTGTGGGGGGGGTGTACATGTGTTAGAGAAACAGAAAAGGAGGTATCGAAAACAATAGTTGATAATAAGAGCCTAGAGAGGACTGTCTGCTTATACCCCCCCACCTAGCATACAGTATACTGTACACACACACACACACACACACACACACACCACCTCCCCTTCCTTCCCTGCTTCTCCCCCCACCATCTCAAGACCCCCCCAGAGTGACGGTATCACTAAAGGCGCTATCATTCCTAGTGTTGGACATCTGTCTCCTCCCTGAGGCGAGATGACACGCTCTCACACACACACACACACACACACGCACACGCACACGCACATACAAGGAGGACGTGTTCCTCTTTGGATGGTTTATTCAGAAAAACTTGCTGGCACACACACACCACACACACACACACGCACACACACACACACACACACGCACACACACATGCCCATGTGAGCACTCAAATCTAGCGTGCTAAGCTTGTCGCGCTGTATTCTGTGTAGACAGAGCTTTGTTCTGTGTCTGCTAAGCTCCACTGTTTGACCTTTTGCTGGCACTGTTGTAATTAGCTGCTGGACAGTTCTTGAGCAGAATGACTATACATGACCTCCTCTCTCCCATTCGCCAAGCCATGATATGTGTTATCTACCTGAATTCATTTGAATAGGAACGCTTACACCCGCCTGTCTGTGTGTGTGTGTGTGTGTGATGTCAGGTGTATAAGCTGCTTGACTACCAGGTGGAGGTGTTACTGGGACCAACAAAGCCACTCTTGTCTCTCCAGTAAAGATGATTCTAAGCAGGGCCTGTTGGAGGTAAGTCATCTATCATCACATTAGCAAACTATTCAGAAAGCACCCTTCAAAACAATAAGGCCCTATAGGAACAGAATACTGCAACATGGCTCATAAACTAATGATACTAAATGAAATCCATTAAAACAATGTGAGACTGTCCACAGACCAATGGGTCACCTGGGAAATCACATACTACAACAAAGAATTCAAGCCTCTGTTTTGTCCTGGCAGTTTTGTCCAATCTCTCCTCTCCTGCTGCACTCTGGGTCCAGACCCAGAGTGCAGCAGTGCAACAGTGTTCATGCTGGGGTATAGCAGTATATGAGGTTAGCTCAACAGCTAGGGTATTTTGAAAGTGCCCATAAAAAATCCTGGGCTTGTGGTTTTAACAGAATCTTTTAAGGTAATGTAGTGTTGTAAAGTAGTTCTGACCTACTCTAAAGTCTCCTTGACAGTTGGGATTTATACACATATCCAGTAGAATCCGTAGAAGAATAGCTTCAGTACAGTATCCTAATTTGGTGGTTAATATACCTAAAAGTCTCATACCAGACATTTAAACAGGGTGGTATCTGATCATGAGCATTGTATAGGCATATTATGTAGGTCACTTACAATTATAACGACATTCAGTGTGGGATCTCCTGCAAAGACACAGGACTATCAACTAGCTATACGAGACTTGGGTTGTAAAACCCAGAGTGTATCCTCATTAAAAGTAATCACAACTCCCTAGACACTCTCCCTCAGGCCCTGTACACATACTCAGCACCTATACGATTATGTCAGTCACCACACTCATTCACATCTCTCTTCGGAGTGGGTGTCAGTGTCCGACCTGGTCTCATGTCCTGTTTGGGGAGGCTATTTCCAGCTGAGTATTCTGAGGGCTTAGACATCCCACTATGGAAAGGCTATGGGGGAGGGGTGTGTGTGTGTGTGTGTGTGTGTGTGTGGGGGGGGAGTTAGAACATGAATGATAGTCCTCTGGCCATGCATTGTTCTTTATTGTCATGCTGTTGAGTGTTTTACAAGGAAAAATAAAACATCACAAGACCCCTTGTAAGAGAAGAGAGCTATTTTTCTCATGTGACTTGAGTAAACATGCATATAGCACCATCTCAGCCCATTTGTGAGCATGAGGCAAAGTAAAAGTGGAGTTGACGAAAGTAACGAATGTTAAGACGTGGACATGGCTTTCCAATGTAAGACACTATGAGTGGGGGAGGTGGGCTGGTTTGCAATACTCAGTGTTCTGCGTCTGTTTTCTGAATTCCTCACTGAAGTCATTGTTATTTCCCTCCATAACCAGACTTCACTCTTTAATTTCCTTCACCCGCAGATAAACAGGACAGGTATTTTGGGATGTGTGCGGGGGAGCCATTGTTTTCTTTAACCCCTGTGTGAAACTTCCTGCCCCACGTCCCCGTTCCCCACCCTCAAACAGAACGCTGCTTCCTGTCCAAGCCTGATTGCCACTGCTATTCCACCCTCGCCATCGGGGATGACCCAGGACTTCACCTTGTTGCTGAGCAACGGCGTGGAGGTACAGCACAGCTTGAAATCCCCTGCTAATATAATCATGTGACTTTTATGAAGCAAATTCAAGATAAAATACTGCCGTACACACTAGTTGCTTCAGACTTAAGTTTGCTTCAGACACGTTTATGTGTTGAAATGATTCAGGTCACTGGAAGCAACAACGCCTCATGTAAACTCAAGGGCGAGACGGTAGCAGATGAAATTGTGCAGTTGCGACGCAGACCGAGAGACAAAAAGATAAATGAGGCTGGAGCTTGATGCTTCGGTTGCTCATACAGTGAGGGGGCACCATAGCTACGCCTTTCACTGCAACTGGCAGGCGTATGTACAAGTCAGCACATAGTGTGTGTAGTCTCCTGGAAGATCACCTTAATGATCAGCTGCCATAACCAGATAGTTACCCCATAATCATGTTTTTCAGCCCCCTCTGTTTGAATCATAAGCTTGTCTTTCATAAGCGGGTGGCAAGTAACCCCTTGAGAAATTCCAGTGCTGACTAGTTACCAATGTTTTGGTATGGTATCAATCTAACCCTAGCTTTCTTTCCAACCACTCCTACTGTGTTGGCTATTGAGTCAGACACACATGCACACACACACACACACACGCAAACACGAACACACAAGAGCACACACACACGCACACACACATACATAAATACTCACCCCAAGGTCAAACAGAATGGGTTATATTTCACTCATGTTTAATTTTGAAGCTGTTTATATCCTGTCCTTAGATGGCATATATGAGGGACAGGAAATGTGTTACGTATAATCCCTTTATCTTTAAAAGTCACTATCAGAAAGGCTCTTAACTTAATGTGTTCTAGACTATTTCCCACACTAAAACTCCTCAGCGAAATACTCAATCAAAAGAAAATACCCCTCCCTTCAATTATATAACCTTTGTGATGTAAGAATCAGAATACAAGTATTTAGATTAGTTTGTGCATGCAAAATAAAAATGTGTGATCAAACCGTTTTAGAGAACATAAACATTATGTTTTTTTTACAATGGTGTGACGTCATCAGCACCCCATTTGTGTTAATATACATTTTTACTTATCACATTCATTTATGCATCATCTGTACATGTTTGTGCAAACAAAAGAAACATTTTGTTGTGATACGGCCGCAGAGGGGGCAGAGACCCAAGCGCAGAACACAGAGGCAGGTAATTGCAGTGTAAACAGACGGGGTTTATTCACAACACAGAAGGAATA
>JAOEGT010026205.1:0-41110 GCA_025447795.1 Speoplatyrhinus poulsoni | reverse complement strand
GCACCCAAAAGCTCCTGCTCTCCTCTCTACTGCCTGTAGCCTCCTGTCTGTTCTTTTCACACAACTGGCAGAGGAGCAAAGCACCCCCCCCCCTTCCCCCCGTCAATGCCACTACCACTAGGGCAGCTTGAGTCTGGGTCTGAAGCAAGGTTACGCACGCACGCACGCACGCACACACACACACGCGGTGTGCGGACAGCGAAACGAGCCCAGTGCATAGGCACACATCTACAACACTGCTGTGTTTTGGAACATGTAAACAGTGTTTCAACTGTAAATGGTCTGTTTAGAGTGTCATCAAAACGCAAACACACGCAAAGTTCTGCCACACAATACTGTAAACAGAGCGACGAGGTCACGCGGTCAATAAGACGCGTGCGATACAACGATACAAGCGGCGCTATGGGAAAATCCTGAATCCACGACTCAGACAAACAGAAGGCCCGTGAGGTGAGGAGAGGTGAGGTGTGCGTGTCATTCCAGCATTTCTGCTATTGCTGTACGGCAGCACAGCCATGCTTAAGTGCTACTTGACATTGAAGAGCAGTGGGGACTGTGTGTGTCTGTGGGCCTGTGTTAGACAGAGCATGTGCCGTGCGTACATTAGCAAGTGAGTTCTACAATACCGCCAGCCTTATATAAGGAGCGTTACAATGGAACATGAGGGGTAGGTGGCGATTAAAGGAAGAGGGGAAGGAAGGAATGATTTGAGTCGCAGGAGCTCGCAAGATGAGGAAAGGAGGTGGGGGAGAGGGAGAGAGAGAGAGAGAGAGAGAGAGAGAAAGGGAGAGAAAGAGAGCGATAGAGAGCGAGAGAGGGCAGAGTCCTTTAACCTGGTGCGACAGGGCGTGTGCTCGTAAATAAACATCAGCCTGAGATTATTCTGGGCACGAACGCCCATAATGTGAGGCCCTGAGGTCAGTGTGGGCCCATACCTGACACACACACACACACACACACACACACACACACACGCCCACTAATAGATTGTGATGAGTGCATAGCCTAATATACTAGTACATAGTAAGACTCAAACACACACATTCACCTACAGTACATGAACACACACAGAGGCATATTCACACAAACACACAAACAATTAGAATAAGGCTCCCTTAATAGGCAGATACACATCCAGTACATTCAGGAGTGCACAATACAACATCCTACAGTCCTACAGACGACGGAAACGTAATTTGGCATCTTGTATTATTTATTTAAAGGAAAACAGTGACGGCAAAAATTCAGATTGTTCACTGTGTGACCCAACAGGAAGCAGTGCACCAACGTGTCTTTCAAAAATGACACCTTGTGATATCATTGGTTGACCTTTCACTGAGATGAAAAAGGCTTCTGAAAAGAGCCCTTCAAGGGTTTATGTTAATGACTCCAATCTAAATACTACCTTGTATGAACTGCTCCTCAGTATTATTTTATACAGTGTGGTGGTAGAGGTAAACAATTGTGGCGTGTCACAGTAAAACCAATAACCCACTACACTTTATATGCTGTCAACAAACAAAAAGACAATGTTTAGCCAAATAATGCACAAATTAAACTACAGTTAACTTATTGCAGGATAGTATACTTGGATATTCAAGCCTCTTAATATCCGGGCAGGCAGAATAGATTCAGACCACTAACACCTTACAATACCTGCAGCAGCTCAAGCTAGCTGGTTGACAGGTCCATGGACTTACTGTTCGATGCTGGGGGACAGGTAGAGCTTGGGGAACACCTGGGCAGCCTCAGCATCCTCAAAGCTCACTGACAGCAGGGCGACATCTTCACCTGGGTCCAGAGCTGTGTCCTGAGGAGGTGGAGGAGGACAAGAAGCAGATATCACACACCAAGAACCCAAAATATCACATATAACATAACATCAACACATATCACCCACATGTCCCAGGACCAGCATCTCTGACGATGTCTTTTAGTGTATCCACGCAAGACAATTGGCGGTTAAGAAAAGCGATGAGAAACGACACCAGTGGAAACATCTGTTCTGTTTCACGCCACGTTAACTTCAGCGGCCACAGCATGAGGCTGAACGGTGACTGGGAGCGCCGATCATATCAAGTGTGAGATGGACGGCCCGGGCCACCCTGAGCGGCTTGCATTAAACCTCGTCTGTCTCTCCAAGGTTTAAATTCTTTCCCAGAGCATCTTTCCCAGAGCATGGCCACTGGACTGAAGGACTGTCATTAGCACAATCCAACATGATGGGGCCACTCTGGGCTCGGTGTCGTTCCAGAATGAGACCGAGCCAGCGTTCGAATCAAATGTCTCACAGATGGTTTGAAGTCACCCATTTGAGATAATCGCTGCCCTTCGTGGTCAGCGGAAATCCAAACACCATGGGCAGAGGCACAGCCAGTCTGCAGCAGCATGGTAATTAGTTTGTTATCACTGGGTTCAAATCCATCTCAAGGCACGCAAATACGTTGCTTCAATGGATCTTTTAAAAGTACCCTCGATTACATACACATATTAGTTAGTTAGTGTAATTGACAAAATGGCACAGTGAGCTAAATAGTTATCTCACAAAGTTCATCTCAACAAGTCCTTCTTGAAAGTATCAAAACAAAGAATACGACACACTGACTGACATGACCATTATAGTAAACAAAATGGTTATTAGTTAAAATGTGTTTTAAGATGGGATGTTTTTGTTGCGTAAAGGGCAGTAAAGGGTTTTGCATGAACTGGGCATAAAGTAGGAGGAGTCAAAGGAGTGCACATTATGCTAGAAATGATGAAGCATCTGCTTGTCTGCGGTATGTTACACTATTAATGTGAGAATCGGCCATTGCAACAGTGGCTCGGCCTCTTGTGTCCGACAGGCTGGCCTTCTTGTCATAGCAGATCCATTAAGGAGGAATAAGGAGAAGGAGCAGGCGGTGAAGAGATGACTGGCTGTGTGGCATCTAAAAATTGTTGCTTGATTGAATCAGCTCACATCAAAATAGTGTGCATCAGTAAACAAGAGCTGTCTTACAGCGCTCCTCTGGGGTTTCCGGCACTGATGATGGGGGAAAGATCGGGAAAAGTACACGGAAGGGGGGGGGGGTAGTGAGGGATGGTGATGGTGATTGGTGAAGACGGAAGACGAGATGAGAAGGAAACAATAGCTTTGTTCCTGTTTGTAGCGGTCGCGTTCAGTCCCCTCGTTGACACGTTTAACTACAGGATAACTCTTAAAGGAGGACGTAATGAGATGAAAAAGAGAGAGTCCATGGAGTTGCTAGGCATTCTTCCTGTGGACTGATTCAAAGCCATCTTGTCCCAGAGGACAGAGAGGAGATGTCAAAAGTCGTACAGCTTCAAAAGACATAAAAAAAAAGTCAGAAAGACCCTTGGACCTCAAGCTATCATCATTCTAAAAAGGCTTGAGAAACTAGAAATCATACTAAATTTTTATAGATTTCTTTTCAAGTGGATGCAATCACAAATAATGGGTTTTTAATTAAATACTGTGCAGTTTGTAAAATAAAGAAAATCTATTAAACTGTGAAATATCACAAAATGTAAAAGTTTGTAAACAACAATTGCATATATGATTGACATATATACTGTGAATTGTTCACATTTATACTGTAAAATCTACCCACCTTGCCACATTAACCCCAATCTAGTGTAAATGTAACATTTAAATTGAATCAAACATTCTATTCAAACGCTACAAAAGGTACCACAAAAAACACATATTTAGAGAGAGAGAGAAATAGAGTCATTATCATTAAAATTGGCTTAATATAATGGGCCACAGGCAGTCTTTTAATGAAGAGACAAATCCATCGGGCAGTAACTGGCAGTGAAATGACCTGGACCAGATGACTGGACACAAGGAAGGGGAACGACAGTAGGACATTAAGGCAGTATTTACTACATGCCTTGAAAGAATGTTAGTCAACTGCTAAGGCACTGGGATTGAGACAGAGGCTGAAGTACGCGTGTGGTTTAGTGGGTGCCCCTAGGTCAAACCTTTCACGTGGCCGCCACCCCACTTCTACCACAGCTGGCGTCCCTATGCTGTCTAACGCACGCACAGACTGACTTTTGTTTCCGCAGTGTTCCCGTCTGTCCGTCCTTGTATCTGTTGATGCCCTGGCCTAAAGCGTCTCCTCTGCATCGCGTGTGACAGGCTGAAGATGTGACAGCTGTCCTTATGCTAGACCACGTCCGGCCAAAGTCAACACACGCGCACGGGCACACACTGAGAGCCTCTGTTGTAGGCATGAGCTGAGGAGGTATGGCACTTTTGTCTGCCTTCTCCGCCCAGCTTTAAATGTCATGGCCGATGTGACTGGCAGCTTGAGTGACAGCAGGGCTGTTGAGCAAGGACATGTCCAGCTCCTAGGCTATCTTTGAGAATCCCTGTCCGTATGCTACATCTCTCCGCCCCCGCGACGCAAAACCTTGCGTAGGGAAACTAGAACATTCTGCATTTGCTTTGAGAATGGTCAGTGGCTTGAACTCTAGCCCAGAGCTGAGCAGAAGATTCTGAGCAGACATTTCTGCTGTCTCCCCCTGTTAAAGCTGAATAGAAAGTGGGTTTCAGCCGTCCCTTACAAGCTTAGATGCTGTCCACGTGAGAAGGCAGCACAGGAGAAAAAAATATGCCGTAAAATCATGATGATTATATATATATATGCAATGTTGATACCACACATCAATGTATCTATCCATAATTAGTTTACTCATACCTCTGGCAGGTAAGCTGTCTTTTCCGCAAACAAGAGTCCTCTAATATAATTTGACGTAAACATTGCTTTTATGTTTTTGACAGACAACATATTGTTAACATTATTACTGTGTAAGATACACGACAACATGCTTTAATATGATGACAAGCATCTGCCCTGCTCCAGTGTCAAAGAACAACAAGTCAAAGAATCAGTTTGAGGGTCGCCGTCGGATGCAGGACGAGTGCGAGCAAAACCTGGACCCACTACCACAAGAGATGAAGGCAGAAAGAGCAGAGGAAACTCCTAAAAGCTGTGTGAAGTTTGCTAAAGGTCACAACCTTTACGGACAGAGAGGAATCTTGCAAAGTGCTTGCTCGGTATCTAGTAGAGTGTCAAAGTACATGCTTTCTACAGCAAATAGCTCTTCTACAAGGAATGTAGCACACTGCAGCTAAAAAAAACAGTTTGGCACACAGTCGTACGCATGGTCGACTGTCAGCACAAAGATGACAACAAAGCAAGTACAACTGAGACAACAATTTCGATGTCTGCAGATGAAAATAATTTCTATTAATTATAATAATTGCAAAGACTGTAGATGCTGCGTCATAATTAAACAAGGCCAAACCTGTGACTTATAGAACAGATAGCAGGTGAGAGACGTAAAGGTAATCTCCTCCCAAAGCAGTTAGAAAGCACCTCAATGAGATGTCTGATTTACTGGGTGATGTGTTAGCCTTTTGACAGACATATGGCCAGGCAACACATTGGCTAGCAGATAGTGGATAGCACTGTGGCCTCACAGCAAGAAGGTCCCCGGCCGTCCTGGCCTTTCTGTGTGGAGTTTGCATGTTCTCCCCGTGTCTGTGTGGCTTTCCTCCGGGTGCTCCGGTTTCCCCCACTATCTAAAAACATGTCAGGTTACAGACCAGAGACACTGGCTCCAACCAGGAGTTGGTCCCCAGGCGCTGCACAGCGGCTGCCCACTGCTCCCTTGAGGCTTGATGGGTTAAATGCAGAGGATGAATTTCACAACATGTATGTGACAATAAAAGCACCTTTACCAGTACTCTGCCATATTGCATGACATGAACTGCTCTGAGGAAGACAGCAAGAGGACATGGCTTCCTTCTAATGATGCTGCGGTGCTGCTGCTTATGGGTAAATGGGCTTAGCGTGGTGCACTCTGTGTTCCATGGGGACCCAATTCTCGCAAGCACGCACAAGTCAGCACATGGTGTCCCTCAGAAAAGTACAGTACACAATCAATACATATTACTGTGCCTCCCTCAACTTCAGTCTCTTATCCCTGCCAAGCCCAACTGAAACAATTGACTGTTGGGCTTAGTAGATGATTAACATAGCCAACTGTGTTACCACAAAGATGTAGTCTGTGCCTGGGCTTTATTTTGTCATGTGGACAATAGCAGAGCACACACACGCTCCACCTGAACTCATGTTGGTGCCTGGACCCAAACACACTGCTCTGTTGCCACAGCCACAAGGACATTGTGTGATGGGTGTGTTACCACACTGAGAGAGAAGTGGAAACGTTTTTCCCTCTCTAGCATCTATCTACATGTATAAGAACAAGTTAAGATGGGTGTGGCAATAATGGTGATAATCCATTAGCTCTACTGAGCAAACACTAGAATATTGAGTGCATTTCCACATACCGTAACCAATGTGTTGTGTCCATTTGCTGCTTAGAGAAAAATGGCAACACAAGCCAAGTTAATGTGTCAGCCATTAATATTGTGGATGAAACAAATCACAATAATATATAATTTTGTCCCTAATAAAGACAAATATATTTTGTTTGAAATCCATAAAAAGCAGTAAATGCTTTTATCTATAAAACATTTTTATAAAATAAAATAATAATAATGTAATCATGTTTCACGCTTTAGGTACTGTGGAACATGTTGAAAATGAGCCAACCCTAAAGCCCAATGACAGGTGATGTAAACTGCATTGGTAGGAGTAGGACATACTGCTGCAGGCATCCTTACCGAGGTAAAGGTGCCTGCAGCACGACACATCCACAGGTCCCGCAGCCTGCACAAAGCACACAGCATCCTGAAAGACCCATCGCCACGCCCTGTTTGCCCTTCTGCCCTCAGGGAAGCACTACCAGTACATCAAAGCACACACCACTAGACTATTAAGCAGTTTTCATCCCAAGGCCATCACCATTCTGACCGCTGCACTGAAAGAGCACCCATCATAGGCCGCACATACCATTTACAAAAATTACAACTTCTGTGTGAAAAAGGTATCTGGCACAGAAGATCCCTTATTGCATTTATTGGAGCCTTATCAAAGGATGTGTATTTGTGGCCGCCGTATAATGTGCAGGTGTATGCATGAATTATGGGGGTGTATTATTATTATGTATTATCTATTATTCTGTTAATTAGGTGAGCCCGCTGAATTTACGCTGAATGGTACTGTACAATGAGCATAAATAATTCTAATATCTAAGGCCAGCTCTGAGCACAGAGCTGACTCTTGTAAAAATACAGAGCTGACCCTTGTAAAAATACATTGATTCCATTAAGTCTAGTGAATCACTGATGACACACGGCTAAACATAATGTGTTGCAAGTACAACAAATCAACGCCCCATACTGTAAAATCCCACACAAACGTGACTGCCTGTAAATGAGGCTAAAGGAAACATGTTCTATTCAGTTGAGTTTAATAAACACAGTTAAATAAGTACACACAAGTACAACACGGAGTAAAAATAGGAACATGTGTAGATTTATACAATATTTGTAGACTACTACAGTGTATTTTAAATGTGGCATAACATAATAACATACAGTTAAAGTGCTCTTCAAAATTGCACAAAACTGGGATCAATTGAGCTAAGGTCATCATATGTCACAAAGAGTAATACAGTGACACATGGATAGTGTGTCACTGTAATGATCTGGCTTTAGCAGTGTGTGTGTGTGCGTGTGGTGCCAGGGCTTCTAGCCACAAGGGTCAACAGGAGTCAAGTACGTATATGTCAGCATGTGCATGCCTGTGTGCGTCAGCCAATCAATTAATGCGTTTCCTACTGTATGTTTTTACCAGTCAAAACACAGGACGGCATGTCAAATGGCCTCGGACTTTAAGGCCATAAAAGTATCATGAGCAACACCTTTACATGGAGATTATTATTAAATCATTCTCATGTGATTTTCATTTAATATTTTTAAGAGCAATAAAATAAAAATAATCACTCATTTATATCACTCCGTTACATACTTGACACTTCATTGAAGCAGCATTCAGCTGGAGGGGCTAGCATTTGGGAAGCGGGCTAAGTCACACTAGTTTGACTATTATGGTATTTACTGGGGTGTCATTTGTAATTGCATTAACATTGCTTCGCTGACGGTGTATAGCACAGCATTTCTGTCCAAATGCACTGCTAACAATCCCGGCTATTCATTTGCTCTAGAACAGTGCTCGCTCGTCCTTATTTGAACGAATGACCTAGCAACATTTGGATCATGGCATAAATTACACCCACCCACATAAAAACAATACGAGGATTTGAAGGTAAAATGGGCCATTAATCAAATTAATTAAATGGTGTCCTTTGACATGCATACTAACAGTCATCCCAATGTGGCAGAGTGGCTCACGCGTCATTGAGGCAGACATACGTGTTGCTTCCATCTATGGGAGAACAACAGTATGTAGGGGGCTACTTGGCAGGTTTGAGAGCAGCGCTGTCTGGATTCGGGCTTTAGATTGCAGCGGTGAGACAAGTAGGGAAGAAGCACTCGAGCAGAGTGCTTCGGGTAAGCTAAAGGCTGAAACAGACACATGCCTACAGACAGGCAACATATCGGGGTGCAATTTCACCCTGAAGCTGTTTGTAAGAGGCCTACAAATGGCAGACAAACAGAATTATAAACTGAAAGGCAAATGCAACCTGGTTAGAGAAGAGAACCAAACAATGGGGAAAAAGAACATTTGGATGTGTTGCAGAAAAGCGGCGTATAGATAGTGTACAGTTCTATCCGCAGCGAGGGCGGAAACTAGGCCAGATGGAAGCAATTCCGTGGAGGCGTTGGGGGATGGGGAGTTGGGATGGTGAGAAATCTCTCCAGAGACAGCAGAGCTGGAAACCTCAGATGTTCATCTGGGGGTACATGCAGGTGGGTGGGAGTCTTCATTTTGGAGTTGTGTTGGTGACCGCCCAGGGGGTGGGGCAGGGGGTGGTGTTGGGATCATAGACTTCGGGACGGTGGGTTGGGGGGTCATTCATCCTCTTCACCCATGACAATTGACTTTTGATCATTCATTCTTCTGAAAGGAACAAGGAGTCTTCCATCCATTTTACACAGCGAAAGAAAAGTGCTTCAAATATTTACAGTACCTCTCTGCTCAAGTGTGGAAGGGAACAGCTTCAATAATGAAATAAAAACAAAGGATTTGGTGGTGGTGGTGGTGGTGGTGGTGGGGGGGGGGGGTAAATTAAGTTAACACCAGTTAACAGTAAATGATCCTCTGAAACCATTAACATTTCATAATGCTTTCCCTGCGTCAAAAGTGAGAAATGCGGTTAATATTCCCAAATTGCGTCTGTTATGATATGGTGAAAGATCTGACTCAATTACATTGAGAAAAACATTGTTAATCATTTGCAAACAGTCCATTGCCAATTCAGCAGCGTCATAGGCACTCTGTGGCATTAGTCACCACATATGGTGTACACCTAGGTAGATGATATGATAGGGAACGACTAAAGGGGGTGCCAAATGTGTGGCATTCATCAGTGAAATGTCATCACATTAAGAGACAAACTGAAAATATTGTCTGTTACTGATGCTAATTCAGAGGCCCATCACATCAAGTAGCATATTTAGACTCCTGTTAATCAACAAAATGTGTAGAATGTATCAAGTAGATGCTCTAAAGTCCTACGAAGATGAGTTACAAAACACATCTAGCCTAGCTTGTATCGTACCTCAACAAAGGTACATTATTTACACTAACCTACCTATGTTGGGGAATTAGAAATACTGCTGAGAACATGTTAATTGTATTTATTTTGTTTATTTTATGTTTGTCCTTACTCAGAGGGGATTTTGTTATTGCCAAGAACAGTATAACATTACCTCACCATTGTTAAATACTGCTTTTATTGTTGCTCCTGCATCATGTCATGTTTTAATACATTATATTATCTATTTGTTTTTGTACAATTCTGAGTTTAAATTTAAAGTCAAAACGTTTATGTAAAAAGAGAACTTGTTCAACTTCTTACAGTTTTACATTGTTGCTGGACAGTTTTGTTAATAAAGTAAATACTGTATTTCATTGTCACAATTGTAACATTTAACAATTCATTTACTTGTAGTAAAACTTGGCATCCATAAAAAATAAAGATGGTCTTTCAAGGGTTTTACATATTTGTAAAGGTTAGTCATTGTCTGACAGGTAGGAATAGATGAGGCAGAGATGAGGAAACACCTTATCATACACCATTTCCCCACCATAACTATGGCTGGTGTTGACTGACTACATTATCAAAGTGTGTAGCAGTTTAATACTGCAGTACCCAATTACATGTCGTTCATTGATCAAAATGAATAATAATATCGACCGATATATTAGTTAACAGATCGTCAATCTGTCAATATCAGAAACTGCATGTATCAGTAAAGCCAGTATCAGTCAGCGTTTAAGAGAAAGTGAGAGAAGCATATTAAAAGATCAAAGCATTCCCATTTTGCTCTCCCCATGATGTAACTGGGCTTTGGTGCCACCAGTCACGTGGCACGACAAGAGATGATGGAGGACGGTGGGCTCCTCCGCCCTCTGGCTGTGACCTGTCTGACAAGCGGTCTGTCAGCAGCGTGCCACAGTAGCTGCCACAAGTGATGGGATGGTGCAGGGAACTGCACCGTCTGAGGCACGCGCATAGGGCCGTACCTTGCCGCCACAAACACGGCAAACTAACCTTGTCACATTTTCAAGTACAAACTACATGTAGAACAGACGGTCATGATTAGGCAATGCCTAAACAGTAGGAACAAGGGGAAATCATGCAATCATGCTCAATCATGATCACTTTACGTAGATACAGTACACTCAACAACAATTGAGCAGTTTTTATCAAAGTTGCCTACTGAGAACACAGAAATAAAGTTTAAACATTTACTTTTGGCTCTCTGTGCGTTTCAGGGCGTGGGCGTCACATACCGCAAATTGATATTTACAAGAACGTGGATAAAGGGCTTTCTGGTCTGCGTGGGCTTTCTATTTTTAGGATTAAGATGCGAGTAGATCCACCTGTGGACATGCCAAGTCATATCTGGTCTGGGTGGTTTGGTGGAGTGGGTACCTGCTCAGCAATTTGTTGGGACCTCACGCTCCATGTGACTTTACAGATCTGCCTGATTTAGAAGCACCGGTTTACTGTGTACCAAATGACTACGCAATAATAGAGGGGAGAGGCTCCTCTGCCTTTGGTCATACAAATAATCTGAAAATCTTTCCCATGGAAATGAAAAAAGTTGTGTTACAGTGGGCGATGCAACTTGAAAATGTGATGCCACGAAAATATTATAACCTCATCCAAAAGAACTGGCACAGCTCGTCATTTGTATAAAGTAACCACCATTTGCTGTCTGACTACACAATCTACGTCAATAAAAGCTTTCAACTTCCAAGATATGCGCCTGAGTGGAACCTTCTTGAATTAAGGTCAAAGTCTGATTGGCTTGATGCTGTTGCAGTAAAATGCACAGGTGCGTATTCCTAAACAGGTTATTATTTCATGTGTTGTCATTTAAAGCAGTAGTTGCATTACTTTTATTACAAGACACAGTGATACAAATCTGTTTGAATAGATAACAATACAATAATATTGGTAAAAATCCCTAATTCCCCAATAAAATCACTTTTATATGTAATTTATATATTTTTTTGTATTTCATCACTCAACATATTTGTCAACAGTGATGTTCTATTTTTAAAGTGCATGCACTCTTGTCTAAACCTTTTAGAGGGCTTGTTGGTGTCACTCAAGCACCGCCGTTCAGTGGCCTCCTGCTCACTCAGACGTGAACTCCGCTAGATTAAGTAACCTTGATTAATTAATCCAATTATTTAACACGATGCAAACAAAACATGAACATGCACACACAACAGGCAAACACTGTAGTAAAGGACATGCCAAAGGGGGGATGGGTGGGGGTTTATATGGGCCAGACAAAAAAAAAAAAAAGCTCCATTTGCAGGAATTTAATTGCTCTTGATAATGGCAGTTTTGTAGGCTAGTCTTTGAAGGTCATGCATCCCTCTTGCACATCATAAATGTCAGTTAAGATAGGGACCGGCTTTTGGGTACAGCAGTTAATTTCACATGAAGTGGAGCCTTAATACCTTAGGGTTCAGGTAGCATAAATGCTGTAAAATAAGATTTCCTTTCACCGGTATTCAAAGACTTCTTGTTTTGATTTAGTTAAGATGGGCATTTCAAAAGAAAATCACATATAAAACTTTATCACAAATAAAGCCATAAAATATTCTCACAACAATAGTGCATAGCTGCCAAAACACTGCTCTTTACAGACTCTGATTTAGGTGAAATGATTTCACTTCAACAGGTGCTGCTCAAGGGGTTCAAAGAAAAGCCCAATGAGTGGTGTCTGCACGCAATAATGATGAAGAAATAATACTGTTTGTGACAATTACCCTCAACCATGGTTCGTTTACACGCTAGTACACAGCTGGTCGTTCATACCATGGCTCCATTAACTCCCGTACCATTGGATTATACTTGGTTCGTAAGAGCCTGAGGTTGCGTGTGATGATACTCATGTGGGAGCTAGTTACTGTTAGCAGGTGCAATTGTACCCTAACTCCCTTTATCCTGCTTGATGACTGTCATTCTCTGAACCTGCACCACACACTCAAAACTCTGGCATAGCCAGATGCAAAAGCATCTGGATGCTTTCACAGCAGTGGTCCTGGATGCGTGGTGCTTATGAGTAAGACAAATTGATACCACGTTCTGGAGCTCCTAACAGGCCACATAACCATTTCAACACAATTACAAACTACAACCAAATGTACCACACTCCAGTTGCATCACATATTCACATATTTCCTGTCAAAATGATGGTGAATAACTCTGGTGCTGTTCATGAAAGCTTTCTCCATGTCAGCCTTCAAAGATCGCTTTAAACATTTTCCACATGCAAAAAGCATTTCTTTTTCAAATTAATCAAAAACTTCTAACTTCAAAAAGAGCGTATGATTTAGTCAATTGTACCAATTGATTAATCACACACTTAACAAATATGTGAAGAGGACATCAAGACATTTAAATTGCCTGTTACTACACTTTCCTTACCCTGAACACTGTTGATACTCTGATGAAACACTGATATGAGGACCCACACCCACCTACCGTATCCCACTGTTGTGCAACACCATCTATTGCATTGCAACAGAGGAACTTCAGACTGCTGTGTCAACACAGTTAGACACCCATAGTGCTTACTTCCATCATCAGAGTGGTGTGGAATCATATAAGGAACTCCTGGATACTGAGGCTAGACCCAACCATATTTGGTCTTATCCTCATTCACGTCGCATCCTATTCAGAGAATGTGATTTAGCCTACTAATCTTGTAAAATGTATTGCTCATTTATTGCTTAGTAAACCTTTTATTAAAATTAATTATAATTAACTTCAAAATATGTGCTATTCTGTTATTGTCACTAGCTGTCAATACTAAATACTAATACTTGAAACATTTCTTTAAAGTATTTCTGTTTAGGAGCTGTAATTTCCTGACATTTATTTCAGTTTTCACACAAATAATACCAACTAAATAGAACATAACCCATTAAACAGGAAGTTAATTGTTTATCTGCATGGAAGCATTAGCTGGCCTTTTCAGTTGTTAGTGGCGCGCTGCATTAGTGTAGCCCAAACTGGCAATTAGGCCCACTTCACAATGTCTCTTGGGCAACTTGCTTTGAAATTAAATGCCATGTCTCAGTACAATACAGATGTGTTATCACTCAGCAGAGACGCTTTCAAACAAAGCATACACGTCTTGTTATTCTTAACAACCCTAACCCAATGTAAGAAGTATTTTCAGTACTGGAATGCTTGGGATTTATGAAGTTAAATATGTTATACATTAAATATTAAAACCTATACAATATTGATTATGACTAAATAAAAACTTTGTAATAATTAGCGATGCACCGATAAATCTGCCAAACACGTCTGCAGTGTGGAAATGTTTCAGTTGCTGAGGAAGATGTTAGAAGTTAAGCGTACGTGGGTCAAATTCATTTTGTATCACACATAAAAAATTGGAAAGTCAATATATTTTTTAATAGAACACCGACAGCAAATCTGTTTGCATAATATTGTTAATCTCACTGAAAAGTTTATTCTATGTGCTTATCAATCTGTCCTGTTTGACAGGCACTGCCATGTGAAAGTGTAAAAATATGACAACTCTGTTGGATAAGGGACAGTAAAAAAAAAAAAGAATGTTACATGAATACATCTGCATATACAGTAAATTAACAACTGTACAGCCATCAAATATATTGTTAATGCTTTACTAGGAAAATCGGAATCAGACAAGACCAGAGTCTGTTCAAGCTTTAAAAAAAAAAAAAAACTGTAATCAGAGTCGCCCAAGAAAAACGCAATCGATGCATCTTTAGGAATAATGATAGCTAGTTATTTCAGACTTTGATGCATGTACATGCAATTGCTTAAAGGTTAAATGCAAGGTAGGCTTGCAAAAGCCATACTTAAACTGGACTAAGGGTGAAAAGCACAAGCAGAAAGACACACCTACACACACGCGTGCCTAAATATTTCAATAACTCCCAAGTTTAATTTTTACAGAGATGCAGACTTTCTCTTTCTTGTTGCCTCTCCACAATCACTCTTTGGCAGTTCATAGAAATACATCCCTGGTGTTTTGACTACTGTTGTGAGTAGCCATGCCCTAGACATACACTTTGGAAGCAGCACAGAAACATAATCTAGATACTGTATTAAATTGAATATAGATTGGTCTATTATTAGCATGCTAAGCACATTGTCCTATTTGTGATCAGTACAAGCTGTGATACATGAGGGAGAGGAGATACAAAAAGCAGAGCATTACAGGAGTAACCTGCAATTATTTTATAGCTCTTGAGATTCCTGAGCCCTTAGTCAGTGTTTACTGTGCAAGGGCACGGCAAGGCCGCAAATTAGAACCACTCTCTTTGGCATCAAGCACTCAGCAGTCACGCACAGGCCTCGGCTCTCTCAAAATGAAAAACGTCTTCAGGCATTTCTCCTCTGTTCCAATGCAGTATGTTTTGGCATGTTATTAATTGGTCGGCTGACCTGCAAATTAAACTTTAGCTGCAAGCAACAAACAAACAACAGTCTCCATCATGATGTGAATGTGATAGAACCCACAGACAGTAGGTTACACCAACACAATGGCATCCCTGTTCTTCTGAAGTTCCTCTGAAGTGCCGCTGATCTTGTCATGACATGGCAAATGGCAGAATCAATAGCACCGAGGCTGGCCGGCTGCAAAGTTGGGATGACGGCCAGTTTAATCATAGTGTTGATGCATCTTTAATGATGGGTGTTGGGGTCACAGTGCATGATGTCATGTTAATAGTCTTCTCAACACCCTTGTCTCTAGGGGCAGACAATGGCCGTAGCTGGTGCACAATGGCCGCAGATCTTTGTTTTCTAACCCTGCGCAGGGAATTGCACAAGATCCATCGTGTGACTCAGCGGGCTATCTTCAGCCACGACTTCTCCAAAAGCCCAACTGCCAACGCAGAGAGGGGACGTCAGCGGGACGCAAACCACAACAACGAAAGCCTGGTGGGTGGCTGAGAATGGGGCAACAACGATGTAGCAACCAAAAAGATATAGTATAAGGTCAATGGAATTGCGGTTTGTCGGCAATTGGCGTGCACCAATAAAGTATAACTTCAAAATGACAGTCGTTTCAGCTTCTTTGTGAGAAAGAGTTTCAAACAAACCAGAACCAAACACACAAAAACCTGAAGTGGGTGCTTGAAAAGGTGCTTCATCACCTGCTGTGATTCACGATGTGGGTTGCCACATAAGTGGCTTTGTGTCAGTCTTGCGCTGTAATCTCATCTTTGCAAAAAGTAGGTGTTGAGTTTAGAGGGGTTTCTGTCAGGGGAGTTCTCATGTGCTGAGATTGATACAGTTGCATGTGGCATGTTAAGACCCCACTATGGAGGATTTGAGCTTTAATTTGAAATGTGTGAGGTATATGTTCATATAAATGTTCACTTTCTGTAAGCTCACAATCTACCATTACTCAAAAAACTGAATTAACTATACTATGTTTAAAATTGTGGATAAACTACCCGCACCTACGATTTACAGAAGAGGCTTAAAGTTTGGCACACACTGATTGCGCCCAATGGTATAGAGCTCACACTGTACAATCAAAATGCCTGCCCAGACAATTGAGAAGATTTAGGTGCTCACACTGTACAGACCAATTACTAAGCCCGACCTTACTTCTCACGTTGTATAAGTAAAATAAGCCTATTGGCCCCTGCAGAAGCTCCTCCGAGGCAGAGAGAGGTAGCAAAGTAGAATTAATGTTTTGGTAGAAGACAGTTGATGTACTGTATATGTTCCCGCACTCCCCAACATTGCAGTTGGGAATAATAGTCTACAATAAACAGGCCTATGATATATTAAAATATTTCTCAATGATAAAGAGTAAATCGGCCTACATTAAATATTTTATAACATTAAAAATAAATATATATTAGTCTACAGGTAAAGCTGTTGCCGCAGCTTGACCAGCCATATTATAAAATCTTTAACCAGGGGAGGTGTTATTTCATGACACTCAATCAGCGAGTGAACGTTTATTGAGTTAAGGAAGTTATAGAGTTCAAAATAGCATTCAATCCTTCACATAAAATGAGATGCTAACCCTCACCAGACACAGTCAACCTGTCTTCTATGCTTTATAGAGCCTCTGGGAAGAACAAGGCCTTACCTTACCACTCTCCCTGACTTCCTTCTACTGAGGTGGAAGACATTGATCAAAGGTTTGTTAGGAGATATGTTTTTCTAGGATCATTTATATATATTTATACATCCATCATCAACCGCTTATCCCTGGTCGGGTCGCGCTTCTCAAGCAGAGGACCCCAAACTTCCCTTTCCCCGAGCCACATTAACCAGCTCTGACTGAGGGATCCCAAGGCGTTCCCAGGCCAGTGTGGAGATATTATCTCTCCACCTAGTCCTGGGTCTTCCCCGATATTTATTATTATAATAATAATATATATTTATATAGTATATTGATTTACATACTTATTTTGCACTTGACATGAGGATATGTTAGCCTATTATAAAAAGACAGACCTCACATCTAAATATATCTATCTATAGTTAAGATTTGATTTAAATATTATTTTGCTTTGCTTTTCTAAGAAATTATCTGGTTGAGTTGGACATTACGACAAAAGAAAACTGTCCAAGAGATAATGAAGACAGCAGATAGACAAGACAGACATAAATAATCAAGTCAGAGATGGCGGTACTGCCTGTGGAGCTTCGGGACGTTCGGTTGGAGGCAGGGCTGAGCTGGTTGGGGAGGGGGAGGTGGGCCAGACACAGGCCCCCACATAAAATAATGAAATGCAAGCTATTGATACTGTGGTTCACCATCATCTCTCCAAGGAGGAGGGCTAACTCACAGTCAGGGCTGGCCGAAATACAGGTTTAAACGCCTGAATGGGCAGCAGATAGTGCTGTGTTCTTTGTGGCAAGGAAGCCCACAGCTTTACTTGATACCACCCTAATCTCATGAGCTACATATTCATTTTACCGTATCACTCTGAAACCCCTCAACTTCAAACAGCTTGTCCACCGTAGGAGAACTAGTCATTCAATCAGTGGTCAGTAAACTTTAATCTAAGAGGACGACATCAGTTTACTCACTTTACTGTACATCGATGTATATTTTAAAGTGATTTATATACATGTAGTGTTTGTCTTTTTCTTTCATATTAACCATGCCTATCAACTAACTGCCTAATGCACATCCATCTGCTGCCTCTGTCTGGCCGTTATCAAAGCTTAGAATAGTAAAAAGACACCTACAACAAATGTATTTGTTCTGCACCAGAGGAAATAGAAGACGATTATGCGGATATGCCGTTGGTATAATAAAAAAAGTATATTGTCCATGTACCTGCTTTGTTTTTTTAGTCCTATAGGTTGACTGAAAGCGAACATAATTTTAAGATGCGATGTATGATCATTAATGTGAAACATAAATGTGTCATGTGAATAAAATAATAAGGCCATTTCACCCTGTGCTTACCAAACCTAGGACCTCAACTTTGCCATGAAAACAGAGCCAATACAAGACAGGATATGAGTGGCCAGCCACAGAACTCATCGCACGCCTCCAATTTAAACCCTTGTGACAATTGAAAAATGGCTTAAATGGAATTTTACAGACTGAAGCGACTTTTTGATAAGTGCGACTAATGCCCCGGTGCGCAATACAGCATATTCTGGAAAATAAGGTAATTGCACTATAGCTGTAAATTGCTCTGGATAAAAATGTCTCCTAAATTACCTAATTGTAAATGATGTAAATGCATCCAGATAACAGCAAACAGACTGTTCACTGGAGTTTCCATTGTCAGGAAAACACACCCTTCCAGGACACGCTGACCTCTATTGAGGCTACGTTTTTAGCAGCATGTGTATGGGTGGCTTGCAGCCTTTAAAAATGCACCCACACATAATGGGTCAGCTTGGTGTAACTGTAAAGTGTTCTACAGGAGTCATCAAGAGGTTTTTTGACCATTAAACCCCAAATGTGCATACAATTACAGAAAATATAACAACTGCATTAAAGGATTTACTACAAAATATGTAGCAAAAACAGTCCAGACAAAAGTACCTTAAGTCCCAATACCCCCTATGGCTCTACAGCAGAGAGGTAAATGTTCACTGCCTGAGTCACAGGCAAAAGATCAGAAGCTGCACAAGTTCTCCTACAGGGGATGCACATATTGAGGTGGACACACGGGTCAGCTCTAGTGCGAGAGACACAAAGAGAGAGAGAGAGAGAGAGAGAGAGAGAGAGAGAGAGAGAGAGAGAGAGAGAGAGTTCAGTCGCGAAGGCTACAGCGATCTGCACTTCGCTGCGGAGGCTGTGTGATGTGACATTTACAGGAAAGCCTCCATGGCACTTGTGTGCACTGGCTTCCTGATAGACAGACTGATGCGATGGCAACATTGTGCTACTGTATGCATACGCATTGATATGTGGCACTGTATGAATGTGTGGATATATCTGCTGCCCGAAGAAGAAGCTGCCCAGTATAATTCACACTTTGCATTTTAGGAGTATAATATTCATAGTTATACATACAGTAGTTGCCATCATTATAGCAAAGCTTTCCCGGCTTTATGCTAAATGCATTCAAGGCATATACAGTATTTATGGCCTTTTGGATAGCTTCTTTCCAAAATATTTACTAAAGGTGACATTTAATGTCTCAGTCTAATGCCATAAGAAATATACCCACGAAACACTAAAACCGTTCTCAGAGACGTCTGCGTGCTGTTTTAACCTACGTGTACTTGGATATAATCCCTTCATATCTCCTCTCACTGTCCTAATGCTAGTTTATTTGACTATGGCAAGCTGCCCCCATTACGAAGGAAAGAGACACACTCTCACACACTCCTAAGGCTGAGCTCTCAACCCGGGCAGGTGAACATGTCGACTGTGGTGAGCTCAGACCACGCAGATGCTTCGCTTCAGGTAACGGTCGTCCTCCAAAGCTCGGCAGAAGCCCACCAGCAACATCTCCACGTCTACAGCCAGCGTAGATGGCCAGAGTCTACAACATAAGCCTAACCCTGACTCAAGGACACAGCAATCCCATGCTCGCTTTCACATTTTATATATTATTCTTTATATATTATGTTGTATAAAATAATAACACTGAATCATAATCATAACACCCACTCGTGAATTATATCTTTAGCAAAGTTGATAATTCCAAGGTGCTCACAGTACCGTGGAACTTTTCCTATCTATTTAGGTCACATACTGTAGCTATAACACTAAACGACAAGTGTGTGCACAATGGTCTATGTAATCCTCCATACAACTACAAGCATGTGTGTCGACAAATAAGAATCAAAGTAACAATATGGGTGTGATTCTGAAGCTCCACTGAACTCTGTGCATTTGCCAGGTCACACAGTACAGTGCCTGGCCCAGTATCTGTCAGCATTCACTTGTGATTACGGATCAGTTTTTAAAACATTTGTAGAACAGTAACGATGCAGGGCACTCAAGCAGACTCACGGCAGCATTAAAACTAACTGAGACAATTACATTGGACTGCCGCCTTGTGAAATCAGGTCACTGTTCTGCAATACAGTACACTTGCTCTATGATGGCATACCTCCGGAAAGCGTAGACAGACAAGGTGTAGGCCAGTGTTCATTACTTTCTCTCTCTCTCTCTCTTTGTGTGTGTGTGTGCCTGTGGATGCAGTCTTCCTGACTCTACAGTGCTCCCATGGTGATGCTCCGTACACTCGCTGTTAAATGCATCACAATGGCGTGTGTGTGCAAGTCTTGTGTGTGTGTGTGTGTGTGTGTGTGTGTGTGTCTATGCGTGTATATCCAGTATACACAGTATACGCGATTCCTCATTCCAGACAACCTTTTCATTCTATGACCTCCCATCAGCCGCTCTTACTTTATTGTATTTAGATTTTCAGTATGTTGAATGCATGGAGTAAACCTGATACAACACAAACAGTGGCGATGGAGCAGAATGACAAGAGAGACAGGGATAAGAAAATCTTAGAATTAAAAAGGCAGAGAGACAGCGAGATTAAGAGAAAGAGCGAGCGATCGAGCATAAGCAGATTGCAGATACCATGTGACTCACATGGTGCCAATTAGCCAACCAAGAGCACTATCCACACACACGCCATCAAGTTTTACTGCTATCAATAGTATACATTAGTAATTGTATAATATTGATAACATGGTCGCTGTTTACACACTGAAGAAGTGAGCGTGTGCACGTGTGTTGCATTTATGTGCATACAGTAGGTCAACGGTGTGAGCAAGCAGCTGTATGCAGCAGTACTAGCCTGCTGGAACCAGTTACCTTAAGGAGATATCCAGGGATGTTGGTGAAGTCCACGGGGAGCTTGAGCAAGAATCGTGCAGAGAACTCTCCTGTCTGTGGAAAAACAAAAGCTGTTTTGCCTGCGGTAGGCACTAGTTTCAAGGTGACGGCAATATTTCATTATACAAAAATACAACAAAAAGCAGTACATTCTTCTTTTGCAAAGAATGGTCAAATTATGATTTGGCTGTAGTGAACAAAAAAAGAAACAATAAAATAAAAAATATAAATAATTGTCACTTCAGACATTGGCTGCTGACCCTGTGGGTGAAACCACACAATCTGACATCCTTTATGTCATTTTAGTCTGCCCAGGAACATTGGGTTCCATGACTCAGCCAGGAAAATCTTTTTAACTGCATAATTAGTGTTTGGTAAAAGCAAATGATAGGTTGTCTCCCCCCTCCATCCCCACTGTATGTTACTTAAATGCGTTGTACATTATAGAAGCATCCAGGTAGAAGAGTATCCTATGAGACCCACAGAGGAAGACTGCTGATACACTAAGCAGTTCTCAGGTGCAAATATATGTGTGTGTGAGTGTGTGTGTGCATGTGAGAACACTAACTGTGTTAACACAGTCTGTGGTCTTCTTCTTGATAAGGACCTGAAAACATGCTTGGCAAATGGATGTAACAATTATGTAGTAACGGAAAAATTGATTGATTTTGTTTTAGGAATACAATAACTAACGTTCTTTTGTTTCTGCATTGATATAAATGTATCAATGTAATGTTATTATGCTAGCTCCAAGTGAGATACCTAACCTCTTCATCACATTGAACAACCATGTATACAGAACAAGTTTAACTGTCAACATAACATTAACATTATATTGATACGATTTTTCTGAAAACAAGAATATAATTTGTTCACCAGAAAGATGAAATTAACAATAATACAATTTAGAAAATAATAATCTCTAAGAATGTCCAAGATTATTATTCTGTAATTTACACTTTTATCCAAAGCAATTTGCAGTAAATACAATAGGCTATACACATTAACATCAGAAATAAGAAGTATCACTTGGACCTAGCCAAGTGAGGAGTATAATGCAGTACACATAACCCAACACCCCCACATAGAAGAGACCAGCTCTCCCTACCCAGGTGTTCTTGCGTCCAGCATAGATCTCCATGCTGCTGCCGTAGTCTGGCTTCTCCAGCAGGCTGTCGTACTCGAACAGCAGCCTGGAGCTGTCGCGCAGACGCTGGCACTGGTACTGATGGTACTGCTGTATGAGTTCCTTGATCAGCTGCAGCAGGCATTCTGGGTCATCTGCATTCCACTGGACCAAGTGCTGAAGAGGCCACCAGAGGACCGACATGAAGAGAAGTCACAGGACCAGGATGACTACAATTAGCCTACTGTACATGCACTCGTGTGTGACAATAATGTAAAGTAAAACATTTCATCAAAATATACACATTTGCAATACATTTAAATGAGGTTAGAAATAAAACATTAGTGTGGTCTCAGACAACCTATTTTTATCAATTAGAACAAATATTTAAAGCAATTTGTAACTCGTTATATAAAAAAAATATACACTGGCAGGATGTTGTAGCTATTAAACAGAGGCTTGTTGCATTACATTATCATTATTTAATGATAATAGTAGCTAATATCATTAGTTTTATTTTATTTTAGAGTTTATTTTGACTGTGTAGTGAGAGTAGTTGACATTAACAGCAGTTTTAGCAGTACCAAGCCAGTGCTTACATTTGCTCTCACTATGCTAAACAAAATTACCATGGTAACTACATTTAGGTGCATTTTGCCTTTGCTGCCTTAAAAATTGGTCAATAGGAGCTTTATGAGTTATGAACATTTTAAATTAGTGGCAAGCAGTAAATTACATTTTAAAAGATGCCTAAATGAAAACCACACTAGTACAATAATAACTGGCTAATTGCCATATCTCCTAATATATTTCCATCACTAGATCAAAATGCTTATTCATTGGACCGGCAAGGACAAGAGTTGATTTTCATGCCCCCATTTTAAGTTTCACCATGCACACATCTCTGTCTATCTGCTCTATAAGCGTAATATACTGTATTTCATGTGGGGCAGAGGACATCGCTGCACACAGAAACATATCTGGCCACATGTGAAAGTGGCCAGATATGGAAACGGCAGCGAGCCAGTCCAGGCGTCCAGTACATACAGTGCCAGACCAAAGAGTCATCTGCCTGAAAACATACAACTTTAAATTGATTAATGTTTTGCATTGTATTCAATCAATCAATTAAAATAAAGTATTGAAACATTATAACTCATAAAACGGCATCTGGGGACATTTTAAGTTTCACCATGCACACATCTCTTTATCTGCCCGCTTCCAATACAAGTGCAGTAGTAAACTAAAAACCGTAGTAAACAAAAACACTGAAAACAGGTCAAAATATTCATTTGTTCCACAAGCTATTACTTGATAAATTGTTAGGATGCCCAGCTGGACTGACCAGACTAGTCTAATCTGCTGTAAAGGTGTGGAAAGTATTGTCTCTGATGTTATGTGATGTCCATGATGCCTTGTGATTTTCTGCTTTCCCCACAGGGACATACATGAATGCATGTATGCATGTATGCATTCATGGAGGTATGGTATAGGGATAACTCAATTGTTTTTTACTATCATGTCAAAGAAAATGTGTAAGATAAAAAATAAAACAAAAGCTTTTTCAAAAATACTATAGAAAGTTTCACATTTATTTTTGACAAATTATTCAAGATTAGAAGGCCCCACTGGGCCCCCCTGGGATAACTGACCCCCTCCTCCCCCTTGTCAGCAGCAGGGCAAGCTTTCTTCACTTGAAGGCCTGAACACAACGTACAATTTTCCTGTCTTACCACGTTCAGTGATAGAACAGCTTGATGCCAAACAGGCACAAGAGGAAGGGCTGCAATGAAAATAAAACGCATGCACACAACTGCGCCCACAAAATGTGTTTATACGCCTGTTGCATAATGGTTTGGCCCGACATCAAAGGTGTGCGATTATCACCGATATCTGTGCATGGCAAGTATCTTTGGGGGGAAGGGGGAGGGATTTTTTTTTACATCCTCCCACCAACCTTTATTTGCATAAGAGCTGCCAAACAATGCCGATACATGCCAAGAACAGGTAACCTATGCAGATCAACTGCCCTGCATATAAATGATATGCTACGGCCTGTCAAATAGCTGTATACACCTAACAAATGTTACCGTCCACAGCTCTAATATAACACATGATGGAGTGCTTGGGAATGAAGCTAAAGCCGACATGACTCTGGTGTACTGTTACGACTGGCATGACTGCGCAATTTTGTACAGCGTGACAAGACTCATGATTTCATAAGTGACCACACCGGTGTGACTCGCTACGCACTCCAGCACACAGGTGACGCGCCTGCTGGAACACACGGCGTTTAAAGAATGAGGATTAAAATTAAGCAAATACTGATCTCAAACCATGACTCGACAGAATGCAAGACACATGCCCTTACAGTGGCACTTTTCTCCCGGCAATGAATAGTAGTGCACTGTGTGGGCTGCTGCCGGTCTAGTCAGCTTAATGCGGGACGCAAATTGAAACAAGAGAGTCCCTCTGTGTGGTGTAAAGGCTTAAAGGGTTTGTCAGGAACATGTCATCCCATTAAGGTAAAGGGACACGTCTTTACCTTGGCTACACTAACTTGTGCAGCCTGTGTGTCTGCCTGCCTGCCTGCCTCCCAGTCCGCACGGCAGACAAAGAACGACTTCATTGTTTTTAAGTGCGAAAGAAAAAAAAAAGGGGGGGGGGGGGGGGTGGCAAGGGCAGAGACTATACAGAGCTGATGACCTCATCATCCTGACCCACCAGTGGTTACCAGCAACGCTGGGATTCCCGAAATGCGGAGGCGACACAAACAAGGCCGGCCATTGTCCAAAAGAGGCAGCCTGCCGCCGCCCGAGGGGAAGGGGGACACGCGGAGGAAGTGCTGTGTCAGGACTGTGACATAAAGGATCAGTGAAGCTCCACTCAGGACCAGGGACCAAGGAAGGACCCCATCTACCGCTCAGACAAGTACTGTAGGCAGGGGTTAGAGGAGTGATTGATGTCTCTGTTGCCGTGCACATGCTAGAGTTTGAAGGGCAGCATGTGGACTGTATATTCATTATTACTTTATACATAATATACATTATGCAAGTAAGAGCACAGTGACATACTTGAATATTTTGATATTGAATAAAAGAGCAACTGCTGTGTTTAAGCTGTACACTAAATAATAGCACCAAAAGTGATGTGATCAATTCTGGTGCTAGTGTAAAAATCTGCACTTCATGGGTTAAAAATGGCTCTACATGCCATCTCTGTTTAAAATAATCCAAGGTCCGTGCTGAAGTGGAGCGCTTTAAATTAAAATGTTAACATCAATGTTGATGTTAGCCCCCCTCTCAGATACTTGGGTAGGTTTTCAAAGGTGTGCAGTGGGTGAAGTGAGGGTCAGCACTGTAGGTGAACTTTAAAGTACCACTATGACTTTCTGCCAATAGATGGCACACTAAGAACACCAGCATATCTGACCAACAAATGCTTTGTCCCGCACCGCATTTGAATGTTTAAAATATCATATAGATCACCTTCAACAACATCTGAGTGTGTGTGCGCACGAGTTGTTTGCAAAAAATTTGACCTAAATATACATTATAAACTCTCTGCCAATTTAAAACATTTTAAGGCTATTTCCATTCCTTCAGATTAAACAATAAATAAATCAAGACTATACAATGGAAAATGTACCAATTTCTAACTAAAGACGGGTGCGATACGGCACAATGTGACTATTACAGGCTACTCTAAAGCAAAAAATAAATCTCCATCTGCATGCTCTGAAGACCATGCTGTGAGAATGACACATCTCTCTATCAAGCGGCATTACTTTCACCACAGGGAGGTACATGTAATGGCCTTTTCATAGTCCTCACACATATTCCCTGGTGCAAATTGGGCCTCATAATCCAATTATTTTGTCACAGTGCAATATCCCGGTTAAACCTGTGTGTCAAATGATTAAGCCTAGACTTGGCTTTTGATAAAGCCCAACTCCTCAAAAAGATTGGCATTGATACCTTCCAGGTCTGAAATTACTTAAAGTATTTTCATTACAGAACAAGATGTGCAACCAAGTGGATGCTGAAGATGCATGACTGGATCATGTCATTCTGTGACATCCATTTGTGTCATCTTCAGTCCAATAATTAGTTATGCTTGGCCAGTGAGAGAGGACTGGCATCTGAAAATCCAAGATAATTATATAGGCCAAAATAAAATGTTTGTTTTTATGTCATTAATATGATTTATATAGATGCTGGCAACCTGATCCAGTAAATCACTTCTGAGTTCAAATTTCAAGGCATAAATCAAATAAGGAAAATAAATAATAAAAAAACACTCCCAAGTATTAAAACTAATCTCTAGCCTCTAATTTAAATGTGGGCTCACGCCCTGTTTCGCCCCCAAGAGTGCCAAGTGTAAGATCATACAGTACTAAATTGCTCTTGTCATGTGTTTCAGACACTTGGCATCATCGTCCCAAAGTGTTTCTACTGAGTGAACTGTATGGCTCAGGTCCAATACAGAAACACATTGGTAGAAATAGCACTTTTTCTACCACTTTTAATTTAGTTCTGTGACTGCTTTAGTCACATACATGTATACAACTCTATACACGCCACTTGATTTTCACCCATGTTTGCTCCACGCTCAGGATTTCTGCCATCCACTGGATGTTTAAGAACAACCAGCAGCCATTTCTTGCAGCAAACAATAAGGTACCCGCTGAAAGCCTTCCCAGAGCTGCCAGTGTGCCTCGCCAATAATAAGATAATAAAGGTTGGAACACATTATTCCCAAAAGCAGGAAGGAAGCGGAACCTACAGTTGGTACACCGTGCCTAGGTCGACATAACCGCTTTTATGGGCCATCTGAGGTCCATTGTTACAACTGTAACGGGACGAGCTGGACTGGTAGATAGGAAGTTCAAGCCATGGCAATGCCTGGCATTCAGGATTTGTGGGAGGGGGGCTTAACTGTACTTAAAGATGCTTCCTTCTCCAAATTAAAGATACAGTGGCTTAAGCTAGTATATTGGTATTACATAGGAATTTCATTGGAGCTATGGTCATTTCCAAAATATGCACAACTTCCTTCAAAGGCCTTACTTTCAAATGGGTGAGAAAATACAGCAAATAAGCACCTACTGTACAAGAACATGTGACTTCATCTGGGTGGGAAGCAATACTGCTCTGAAATGGATATCATTGGGCCAATGGAAATGACCAGAGAGGCTACTTACACATTTTACCGCTATAGCTGCAAATACAGTGACTCATGTTTAGCAGCCAAGATGTAAGATTTGAACAAATAATGGTGAACAAATATTGGTCCACAAATGTGCTAGAGAAGTAGAGAAACTGAAGAAGCTTATACTGGACAGAGCACAGAGCACCTCACTCTGGAATTTCCAGTGTGACTAGACAACACACAGCCAAGCATGCTGTATGGATAAGTGGAAACATGTTTATAATGTAGTTGGTGAGACCACAGAGCGCCAGGTGAAAACACATGCGTACACATTAAGAACAATTCAAAGTGCCAGGGAAACTCCCAAAATGTTGTTTAGGGCCTAAGTAGAGCCCTGGACAAGTCTAGACAGGTCAAATGATACAGTATTCTCTGAAAGCAGTCAAGAGCGGCAGGCAAATGGTAGTAAGAAAACATGGGACTATTATAGATAAATGTTCTAATGTGTCGTACACACACACACACCTTCCACAGATAGAAAAACAATGTTTATGTAATGTCCCCATTCTGGGATGTTTGCTAAATGCAAGATACCAGATAAGCAGCTAAAATATCTTCAGGAACACAGGACACAGTTTCCAGATGCGAGATGGTGCAGAAACTGTTCCATGACCCCTATCGTCTCCCTTCATCCATCTTGCCTAGATTAAACACGCGAAAGGTCACGAGGTAAACTACAGTCTAAAAGAGTTAGTCTGGAAGTCTATACAAGCTATAGGTTGAAAATACCCACACTGATAAAGGATTTTCAGACTGACATCATCATAATTAGCAATACAAGGATCAATCGTTAAATACAAATATTTTGTCAAGTAACACCATTTGTCAAGCATTAGTCACTATAAGAAAAACAAACAAGGGTGATGCAACATAGAAACTATAGAGCTTTGCACTCAACCCCCTCCCCCCCACACACCCGTTTTGAACAGGCTTTTCCCAGCAATATGTGGGCAGTCATTCCAAAACTTATTCCTCTTATCTACTATATCTACTTTCAGCAATGGCCTTGGCTATACCAAAACCTGCCACCTGCAACTTATGTCACCACTGTGATGTAATGATAATTTACTGATAATGTTATTAGCATGTCCTAACAATAATGACTGAAATATTAGACAATGTGAGCATACATTAGGAGTAAAATCAATAGGTAGGAAAAACAAAAAACTAAATAAAACATAGGGTAACAGAGTAAAATCTTCCTTTCACAGACCACCATCAGTGGTAGACTTAAAGTTTGGCTTTTTTTTTTTGTAAAATAAGTGGTTGCTTAGTGTAACCTGGGAAAAGTGCATTTAGGGAAGATAAAATGGCTACGGGTGCGGGTTAACTGGGAACCTCTGGAGGAGGCTCCTGCCCATGAGATCTTCAACGCAAACCTTTGGAGAAAGCTTTCGTTCGGCACCAAAGTGGAAAACCGCCCATCACCTCAGGAGGGTGAAGCGGGGAACCATCCAAGCTGTGTACTGTAAGGATGGGACGCTGCTGACCTCAACCGAGGAGGTAATTGGGCGGTGGAAGGAACACTTTGAGGAACTCCTGAATCTGACTGACACACGCTCTATGGTAGAGACAGAGCTGGAGGCTGATGGGGGATCATCGTCATTCTTCCTGGGGGAGGTCACTGAGGTAGTCAAACAACTCCAGCTTTGCCACTGGCCACTGGCTTTGCTTTGCCACTGTGGAGCAAGGGCTGCGCTTTGTCACCAATCCTGTTTGTGATATTCAGGGACATGATATTGAGGCGTAATCGTGGTGGGGAGTGTTTGCGGTTCAGTGACCTGAGTATGTCAACTCTGCTTTTTGCAGATGATGTTGTCCTGATGGCATCATCGGTCCGTGACCTCCAGCACTCACTGTATCGGTTCGCAGACGAGTGAATTGGCTGGGATGAGGATTAGCACCGCTAAATCTGAGGCCATGGTTCTCAGCCGGAAACCGATGTAGTGCCTACTCCAGGTAGTGAATGAGTCCTTACCCCAAATGAAGGAGATCAAGTAACTCGGGGTCTTGTTCGCGAGTGAGGGGACATTGGAGCGGAAGATTGGCCAGAGAATCGGAGCAGGGGGAGTGGTATTACAATCACTTTACTGCACCGTTGTGACGAAAAGAGAGCTGAGCCGGAAGGCAAAGCTCTCGATCTATCGGGCAATTTCCGTTCTAACCCTCACCTATGGTCATAAAGGGTGGGTCATGACCGAAAGAACTAGATCACGGTACAAGCGGCCGAAATGGGTTTTCTCAGGAGGGTGGCAGGCGTCTCCATTAGAGATAGAGTGAGAAGCTCGGCCTCTGGTAAGGATGCTCCCTGGGCGCCTCCCTAGGGAGGTGTTCCAGGCACGTCCAGCTGGGAGGAGGCCTCGGGGAAGACCCAGGACTAGGTGGAGAAATTATATCTCCACATTGGCCTGGGAACGCCTCGGGATCCCACAGTCAGAGCTGGCTAATGTGGCTCGGGAAAGAGAAGTTTGGGGTCCCCTGCTAGAGCTGCTGCCCCCGCGACCCGACTACGGATAAGCGGATGAAGATGGATGGATGGATTCATTTCATGCTTGAATAAATAAATGATAGGCCTATATTGAACAGCTTGCTGGATTGTGATTAAAAGAAAAATGTTTTTCGCTACGTTTAGCTAGGAGCTAAGGGACGAACATACTGTATGTCGAACTACACATCAAATTATCAAAATAATATGGCAGGCCAGATTTGATTGCTGAGGGACCAGGTTTGGCCCCCGGCCGCTATTTGCCGACCCTTGCTGTAGGCTATAAGCTAGTGTAAGGCACTATCAGCTAGACGGCTACTATAGATATGATAAATTAATCTTACCATAACAGTACCCTACAGACATTAACACTATGATTCAATAGATAGCATGTTTTATATATCTATGCAGTTTAGACAGTAATAGGCAACTTCAATTTCTTATTGCTAAACAGGCTTAACAGGCTAATGTAAATGCCATTAGACTGTTTTGTCAATGTGTCAATCACGTACGGATTTACAATCAGTGCAAAGCACATCGGAAGTTTGAAAAGCTTAAACATTGTAGGTAGTTCACCTAACTTGAAACAAAATATCCAACATTCATAGCATTTCTGAAACAATCTAGTACTGTTTGTATAAAAGGGAGAATGTTAATTAGCACAGCCTAGCCAAAGCAGGTTACACACAAACATGTTATAATGTCAGATTCCATAGGCAACAGAACTCATCCTGGTACCAGATGGTGGTAGGCTACTCTGTTCTGTCTCTTGATTTGGGAAATAAAAAATGTTTTTAATCTGTGTTTATCAGTTTATTTGACGTGCAGAAAGCCACACAATCACTCTTTTGTATTGGAATGAGCACATTGCTTTACGTTTTGTGGGCGTTCACCAAAACACAGACTGTATCGACATGTGGTGCGGTCTGCACTGACTTTCAGTGACTGGGCTGTAGAAACAAGATAATTTTTTCAGCGCACACAAACAGAATGGGCATATGGGGTAGACGGTATTCACAGATTTTGACAAGAAGTGCATTAGCTTACAATCACTGACTGTACATTTAACTACTCATGCAATCTGGTATCAATGTCGAAAAAATATCTTATATTTATCGCTGATGTTCAAAAGGTTGCTTAATTGAAATTTAAGTACTGTAGATGTACTTCCTTAGTAATGTAGAAGTAGGGAATTATTTAGTCAAAATGCAGGTCTAAACCAAATATTTCCAACACCAAAATGTTTGAAGGGATGCAGGGAAACGGTGAAGGGAATATTTGTTCGGACAGTATCTATGATTACTTCCATAACATAGAAACAACAAACTTCCTCAAAGCCCTTTGAATGTAGGGACACCACTAACAAGTCTAAATAGAGAAGGCTAATGATACCCTTAGCTGGCTGTAAACAAGGGGAGCATGTTGCTGAGGCATTAGGAATTTAACTAGACACTGTGAAAAGAGCTAAAATTAGTCTAATGCTCACCCGCTTGGATAGAAAAAGGCCAGAACCCTGTTGCTTTTGCCCTAATGGAACAGACACAGCACACTCAATGTACCCTTGTGCTTTATTGACACAGTCATATATTAGCAGATCATGTTTTCTGTGTGTATATAACAAACATGTTTGGCAAGTGTAGAACCTTTATTATTTAATGTCCAAAAGTTCAAAGTTGTATCATACTGTCAAGAGTTTGGCTGGTGATCTAGAAATATTCCACAGACACCTGGTCCGGTTGTTTGCGCAGTTCTTTCCACATTCACACTGCCATTCAAAGTTAACCACTGAAAGCATGAAAACACAATGAGCACTGTCTACTAATATCCTTTGCCATGAAGTGGAAAATTGTGGACTTTTTACTGTTAGCGGGAGGCACTTAGTGAAAATTGGTATTGGTAAGTATTTCATGAAGATAGATAAAGGAAAGATTTATTTTGAAAAAGAGCAGAAGTATTAAAGAACAATGTCAATGAGAGAATAAACAAATGACAGGCTGCCAAGCATGGACTCAACTTGGGTACTTCCCCATATGTGCACAGCTGGATTTATGAGACAGTGAGCAATACTCCCCTCCTGTCTCCCAGACTCTGACACAGGCTGGGGAATTTAACTTCTCCGTGTTAGATGCCTTAAAAATAGCATTGTGGGCAAGTAAACGGCAGTAGCCTAATAGCAACAAGAACAATAGCATACAGTACTGCCAAGCCTTAGACCGTCTTGCGTCACTAACGTCTTATATTTTAATCTTAATTTCAAGATCACTCCTTGACTGATTTACATACAGTCACTATATGGTTATGTTGTTAAGAAAGATCCTTGCAGGGAGGGCTACAAAATCCCTGAACCCCAAGAATCATCATATTACATATATGCCAACATACTATACAGCATTTAAGGTGAAGCTGGGGGTGAGTGTTAGCGACATGTCAGCAGTTATGTAGGTGATATTAGTTAAGCTGTTTGCACTTGCAGCTAATGCGAGCGTGTGTGGGAATTTAAAAGAACACCTTATTTATTGACATTCCTTTATTGGACAGGATCACTGTCAGCTGAAATCGGCTCAATTATGTGACCTGCCTGAAATAATACAATTCTCCATTTCAGGATGTAGTGTCCACTTAGTAAAGTTTTATATATTGGAAGTGATATATTCACATTAAGAAAGATTGATCTCTGAAAAACTGTTAGAAATCAAATTTGTAAAATAAAACTAAAGTACTAGGCATCCTTGCACTTGTTAAGCCTGCTGTGGTTATATTTTAATGGTCACTCAAATAATACGGCATTCCTACAGATAATTTCCACTTGGTTAATAACATATTGGCAAATGTTCTGTCTACACATTTAGGCTATCCGCTCAACTTTAACCCATAACACCATCACAACAGTACAAATGCAAAACTGACCTATCCAAGATTTTGTCCCACTGTGTAATGTACAGTAGTACCCTCCAAAGCTGCCTGATTTGCTACTGCTAACTGAATGCTGAGTTTTCAGGTTTGGAAGGGGTTGGTTGCATTCTTTGAAACTATACGAAGATGTTTCCTTTAACGGTGACAAAATAATCTCAACTTTTTCCTTAATAAATAAACTTTAGAAGGTTTTCTTGGCTGACCTGGGCAAGTCAGTTAGTAAATAATGACTTCATCCAGTTTCAGATAATGAAAGTGAGTAATACTATATTACATCATTAGTTTAAATGTAATTTGCTGTAACATTTCCATCTATTCCCAAATGCTACTTACTTCTTGTAAACTGTATGCAACTATCCTCTTGGGATTTAATGCACGTAGCAATATTGAATATATAAAGCCAGAAAATGTATCTGTCCACACAGAAAAGTACAGGAAAGGGTGAAATCAAAGTGTATTAAATATATAACAAAAACAAGTCAAATCATAGACCTGAGAGACAGAATTACACTGTATGTGTGCAACTGTGTTTACAGTGTGCGTCAGTCATTCAAATGGGTGAGTGTGCGTGAAGCCATGTGGGCAGTCACAATGGGGACATGATGGGGCTCAGTGCTACTGACTATTACAGAGGAGTGGAGCTGCCTAAAGGTGAAGGTTATCCAGTAAAAAATACCCACCGGTAGTTTTGCAGGTTCTGGTAGAAACTCTGCATCTTCCCCAAAGATAAAATCTGGCGGTAGATCAGGGTACTGAGCATTGAATATGATATCCCCTGAAAGAAAAAATCTATATATTTACATGGTCCTTCATAATATTACAGATGGAAAAATATGACGTGCATTTATTTTATTATAATCATCATTACAATTAAGTCATTTAGCAGACTGTTTGACACAAAGTGACTTACAGCATTAAGGATCGGGTAAGGGTTAGATATCTTGCCGTAAAACAGACAGCCAGACATTCACACATCTCTTATTACAATACCAGTTGCCACAAAGAGCACATTACCTGCCAACATAACAATCTGTTGGCTGTTTCCTGGCATTTTTCCCAAAGAAATGTACATTACAAATGCAGAGAAGAGAAAATACTCCTTGAGTAAACCCAACCCATACATGTAAAGCTGACAAACATGTCTGGCTCGTAAAGTATATAATGTATACTGTATATTATCCACGTTTTTGCTGTCCTAGGACAATTAAGCTAAATCCAAAGTGCATTTTAGTTTATTTACACATGTGATATACCTTGAACATACCCACCATCCACCCAAAAAAAAATTATATATATATATACACACACATATACACACACACACACACACACACATATACATATATATATATACATATATATATATATATATATATATATATATATATATACACACATATATGCATATACACCCACTGTATATATATAAACACAATATAAAAACAACCATATATATAACTCAAGAAATTAATGTCTAGTTCCCTGTGTTCCAATCTTCCGTTACACAATTCTATTTCTGTGCAGCTAGGCTGTTCTGCTTTTTCGGTTTATTGTGCCAGGGACACCACGAGGAGACAACATACACATGGCAGTATTTTTCCAGTGGAAAAGTGTCATACAAGCAGAGGAAGATCAGCATTTTTTTCTAAACACATACACATACAGATACATGTTGCGAAATTCCCCCTCTGCGTTTCACCCATCCCTCAGGGGAGCAGTGGCCACTGTGCAGCGCCCAGGGACCAACTCCTGGTTGATGCCAGTGTCACTGGTCACATGACACTGACTAAAGGGTGAACCTGACATGTTTTTAGATAGTGGGGGAAACCGGAGCACCCTGAGGAAACCCACGCAGACACGGGGAGAACATGCAAACTCCACACCGAAAGGCCGGGGTTCGAACCATCACAAAATGTATCACGTGTCAAACATTTCCCATTTCCTATACTGCTTACAGTCACTGGGTAGATTTCTTTTGTGTAGCATTATTGGTGCACAACTACAGTATGTCTATATGCTGTGACTGATACTGCATGCCATTGGTAGGCATGCACACTAGCAGGAACCCAAGGCTTTTGCATCCTTGACTAAACAAACACTCTTCCTGAGGCCAAAGCACCGGAAAGTATATAAACTAGTAAAACAAATCCTGAGAGGTTGCTTGCCATACCAGACTGCAAATGCCTTGTCTTCCCCCATTTCCCTGAAACTACTAAACCCACTCGTATATTGGCTTCACCATGCCAATCGTACTTTCTTTACCAATAACATACACAGAAAATGATGCATTCATGCCGTTGTCCTGAAAACCTTTTCAGGCAGCGCATTTACGGTAAAAACGTGCAAGTTGCTTGTAGGCCTACGTGGTCAGATAACGATATTCTTGGGCTCAGATCGTTTCATATGGTTATTGATATGAATAGGAAGTTATAATATATAATTATGTTTCTGTATATTTCTTCTAAATACATTTAATTAAAAAAACGAGTTTGCTCAAAATTATATAGGCTGTTTACAGTAGTTGTTCAGTTGTCCTTCTTCCTATCAAGGAGACGTACTGCAGAAATTCTAACAATACAGTTGAAATATACACAGTGGCCTATGTGACCATGTCACAGTTTTGATCAAACCTATTACATAGGCTATATTATTATATGTAAAGTCAAAAATGATCATATCACACACTGTACCCTAATCATGTCTCCTCTGTTACTCCTCTGATTCAAATCACAAAGTACAGAGCCTGACCAAGCCAATAAGAATTTGCACCACCATATAGAGGTTAATAAATCTTACAATTAAACCAATAAATGAACCCAAAATACAAAAGGTGAATTTGCATTATGTTTGGCCTGAACAGAATTTCAATTGTGGCCCCAAATCTAAATATTTTAACTTTGGAGCACATGTGAAAAGGTAAGAAGAGATCCTTGCTTTGCCACACAGTTCTTCATAGATCTAGCCTCTTAAAATGCACTAAATTGATGCATTTATCTTTAAAATCTTCTTCTTATGGGGGAACACCCCCCTAGAGTGCCTGAGGTCCAGTCCTCCACAGTTTCACAAAATGATGTGGGAAACACTGAGTGCATAATAATGCATGTTGTAAAAGGGATAACCAAGTTAGCCTTGATGACATGCTGCTGTAATTATTCTAAGACAATGTTTGCTTATGGTAACATGTGCATGGCCAATTCAGCTATTGGCAAATGTACTAAATGTTAAGTCTCTGGATAAAAGTGTCTGCTCAATGCTGTAAATGTCTGTCAAAGCTTGTACTGTAGATCTCAATTAAGCAAGATAATAAACTACAGGTGTAAAGAGTTTATATAATGACAAATTAACTCGACTCTTTAAGGTGCGTGTGTGTGTGTGTGTGTGTGTGTGTGTGTGTGTGTGTGTGTATGTTTCACAACGGGTGTCATGAGTCACCATAATTCCAGGAACACTAAATTACAATGGTTCAAGACAATAATCACAGCATCTTGCAGTGTGGCCAATCAAGCATTTTAGGAGGCAATCTCAGTAGAGGTGTCTCAGATGTGGGACTACAGTCATGTGTGAGACACCATTTCCTTAACAGCCACTGCTACAAACATCATATTTACAAGAATTGTGGCATGCTGTAAAAGTTCCTACAGACAAGACGAGTTTGGGTTGTATGTTGTGGTACGCAAAGGACGACATGGCTCTTTAGATTGAATCACTGAGAATCTTGTGTTTCCCCTCACGCTCATGTCAAATACTGTTATATTGAGTGATCTATGATGCAAAACCAGAGCTTACAATACAGTATGAATTTGCTATTATCAAAACACTTGTTTTTCTTCATTTATTTTTTCTTTTTGTTCAAAGTGTTCATCTGTTTTTCAAAAATGGTGCAGAGATAGTAGAAAGTGTCTCTTTGTATTGCTACTGCTGACATGCCCCACCCTACTCCAAATGAGTCCCACCCATATTGACCATTAAAATGTGAAAAGTTGTCAGTGGGGGTTCAAACATGCAATACAATTAAAAAGAGAAAAGCCTTGAACAATAATTACATGAGTTTTAGTGTATAAATGAAAATAAACAAAATAAATACAGCTTTAATGTGTGCTGGAAAATACAGACATTAAAGATAGTGTAAAGCAGATATACATTTGTGTTTTGAGTTTGTCACACCACAGAAAAAGGTAATATTAACCACCCAGCCAAATTTGAATTAATAAAAAAGTCGGCAAGTATATAATATTACGTTTCAAAAGCGTGAAAATATAACAATCATTATCTGTTCTCAAGCGTTGGGGGTGTGTCAACAGAAGGCGCTGTAACCATACCCATCACGTGTTTACAGTAAACTCTATACCGGGGTGTTGTGCAAAAAAGGTATCCTCAGCAGAACATTTATTGGAAAATGTCTACGTGCATTTTACCAGTTGTGTTGTCACTTTAAATAGATGTATACTGGTAAAAAAGTTTTAGATTGGTAATAATATAGGGCTGTGTGTGCTCTTGTGGGCAGAAATCTGTTTTTAATATTAATATATTTCCAACTTTTAGTTTCATCACTCATCAAAATCTAACACACAGCCTGAGAAAACACAAGTCTGAGAAAAACGACTGCTAAGGAGATTGCGTTTGTAATGTATTCCCTTTCATTTGGAAGAAAATAACAGATATTGGTAGTGCAGTATTATTAAAGTACAGTATGAGCACATTTATAGAAAATAATACTATCTTAAGTAATTTGATCAGCAAAGTAAATTTATGAAAACCACATGTATATCAAATAAATCACCATATGCACTTCAAGTTTTAAACCACGTTTATTCTTTCCCCCCTATTATTTCTAGCAATGGCTTTCTAGAATGTCCTTAAGGCGGTCACAAACAACATGCAAAAAACGTGCAAGACCATCCTGATCTCACCAGCTTCAAATTAATTTATCAGCGAGTATCAGTCTGGAAGACCTCCATGCAAAAGCATCCTCTTTACTAAACAAGCAGGCCAATCAGCAGCTAACTGACATTTTCCCCAAAATGACGACATCAGTGTACTGTACCTAATATTTTTCAGTTTCTATTGGCGCTTTGAATGATTTTACTGATTCATTGAATTTAATTCAGGTAGTCTAATTGTCACTTTTTATTTGAGGGGTTCCAGGCTGATTCTTGTGGCAAAATGAGAATGGAGCGTGCAAGATCAGGATGGTCTAACAAGGCTTGGGCAAAACTGCCACTGAAATATGAATAAATACTGATGTACTGGCTCTGTAATGTACAGTACATTTGGTTTAGGTACTTTTGAGGAAAGAAGACACATGCATTCTTTGATACTTACATTTCAGTGTTTCCCCAGCATATGGGATGTGAAGTTTGAAGCGATCACAGCATGGCCCAGGCGTCAGAGTTGTACATCTGGCAACAAAGGTTGAAATGTGTAATTTATTAGGCTGAACATACACCTGCTTTTTCCCCTGACCTGTGCTTTCACTGTGTGTGTATTATTCCATTGCACTTTAAGTTTCGCTTTCTCAAACACCACCATTGGTTGATCATGTAGCCAACATGCCCTTAATTACAGAAAACATTTTTGCGTTCTAATCACGGTCGTCAGGATCCGTGGCAGAATGCTTGACCTGCGCTGGCACATACATTTCAGTGTGTAATAAAGGTGCGATCTAGAAGCCCACATAAACTGTCTGGAGATAAAGTAGAGTTTGTTAGGCAAATAGCAGGCTATACTATTTTATGAAACCAGGTAGCCTAAAACAGAAGATGATGTACTGCTGCGGAGAATGAATTTGCAATCCAAACCACCATAACTGCCCACTGGACTCATCACAAAAGACTTTCCCTGATTCCAAGACAGCGCCAAAAAACTCTAGTTAGACATCAGAGGCTGTGATAGCACCACATAGCGTCAACATACAGTAGCTCTGAATGCACTAGAAAACATAACATAGTGTACGCTATTGTGTTGTTTCTACTAATGGAAGCAATAATGGTGCTGTGAAATGGCCAAAAGTTCAAAAAACAAGGAATAACATTTCCTGGCCATAAAGGCTATGAAAGCAGCGGTATAGGCTATTTGTGTTAGGCTAAAGACAAGGCTATATGTTTATGTATTAAAGATGGAGTCAGCCAATCTGGAGAAATACTGTTGATTTGAACTTGATAAAAACAAATCCCCAAAAACACCTCTCCCTTCAATGCCAGCACTTTGCTCCCTTTACTATGCTCCCTCATAAGGTGCTCCCTCAGAAGCTCCAACCCACACATTGCCAAAGCTAGAATAGTGTTGTGTGGTGCGATCTGCACCACTTTGTAGGAAAAACTGATTATTTCAGTGGAGACACAAAACGGTCAGACAGCAAGCAGACAGCCAGAAGAAGTGAATACACACAATTTATTATAGAGTTTAATAACAAAGTTGCATGGTTGCGGAAGCATATGTAAAATATTTCAACCCCACAACATCAGATTTCTGCCCACTAGGTACCGCTGCCATCCTGAACTAGTGACCTGACCTTTAATGAAAACCAAAATATGGTCACCCTCAAATTGCAAGATCTAGCCTATAAGACTGAAAGGCAGCGCCTTCTGTTGTTGTTATATGGGCTAGTTATCAATCTCCAGCGTCACATCCAATTTACCGGTGCATTCAGACACGATGGGCAGCGCCGCAGCATACTTACCCTGTCTTGAGATCTGTTACACGAAGACAGTTTGTTGAATCAAGGCCCACACGCCCATTCCGCACAACGCTGCACAACAAGGGACGTAACTCTGGCGATATGCGGTTCAAAGCCACCTCGGGGGACATATTGTTCATTTTCTTAGGAATCTGTGGACATAATATAGGAATATAGTTTAGGATAAGGTACAGTCACTACGTTAATACCATAACTTGCGGATGCTTAATTCTGAATAAGAATGTGTTTATTGACAATAATATAATCTGAGTCTGACATTCAAACTATCTGTCACGGTATGATCATTAATTTACTGATTTAGTAAAACCAGTGGTGGTGGTGGTTTGCAAAGAATATGACAATACTGTACGTACTTTGAGACTAGGTTTTTTTGTAATATCTTATCCTGTAACCATTTCAAAAATCACCTTAGTTATAAACACGACTTTGATTTGTTTAAGGGAGCAATAACTACGCTCGGTCTACCTGTCAGAACCAGAAGCATCGGAAGCTAAGTCTGATGTTTACTTCATCCACACATTTCCGGTACATATTGTTTGGGTCCTTCCAATGGACCACAATTAAGATTGCCACCTTTAGAAATGCCTTTTCATACATATGTGCTTTTGTCATCGAGGACTTTTTTTAAATAAATGAAACACATTTACACAACACACACAACGGTTATTATCTTATTAGTATCTCTCTATTTTAAAATGAAATGTTTCTGTATGCGATGACGATGCGTTAATATGAACACGATTCATGTAGGCACATGGTCGGGCAGCTATCGCGGCGCTGCACTTTGATTAGCACACTGCTGTCAGATGGTCTTTTCACTCCGGTACATAAAATATTACGTTAAAACTAAGGTAGGCAACATTCCAATTGATATATTTCAATAAAAGATTCGTGGACAGTATTTAACTAGTAATCAGATTTGTTTAAAATAATTATCAGTTATGTTTAGATACATTCATAACAATTGGAGCTTCTTTGAATAAAATTAGAAACATTATTAACAGTTATGGCCTAACCTGTAACTGCTTGGTTTACCGGTACCGTACCATTTCAATCCCATAAACAAACATACACGATCTGATCAGTAAACGTTGAGCTGTGAAACACATGGGGTTTAGGACCTTTCATGCACAATGTAACTCCCTGGGTGCATTTTTGGATTATTTATCTACAGTAGTGTGCCTCAGTATAATGTAACAATACATCTCACATCTGGTCTAAGTTAATGCCTAAAGCAACTATCTTAAACAAACCTGAAGATGTGTGGTTCAGTTTCAGATAAAGAATAGTTTAAAGGTGGGTTCCATGATGCTGAAGAGAGATTGTTCATATTTGAATTTCCCCCTTATAAGGTGTTTCCTCAAGCTCTGCCCCAGAATTGGACAGGCATTGCCAAGGCTGGCAATGTCTCAGCCTCTTCCGTTCATTAGCACTAAATCACACAAATCCGAATGGTTACAGCAAACATTTTAGAATTATAGATGTTTATCTTAAAATGTATTCTCTCTAGTTACAGGGCCTATACCTGTAAGCATGTCGGCATGAAGTGGAGAAGTAGATTTTCACTGACTGTTTGCATTGCCTCTAACACATCTGTACGTTTCTGACGTTATTAAAGAAGAGTGCTTGTGCAGTGCATATAACTGCATATAACTATATACATACTATATATAACTATATATATAATATATATATATATATATATATATATATATATATATATATATATATATATATATCTATACA
>JAOEGT010026194.1:2500-10255 GCA_025447795.1 Speoplatyrhinus poulsoni | reverse complement strand
CCCCTTCCCCCCCCTTGTCTTCCTTGCCAGTTTTTTTATTACGAGCTGTTAGCTCTGGGAAATGTGTTTTTGCGGTCGCTTCCCCCTGCTCCTGGGTAAAAGAGTTGGCACGTATAGCCTGTGTGCGTGTGTACGTGTGCACGTGTGCGTGTGTGTGTGTGTGTGCGTGTGTGTGCGCATTGCAGCTGGGTGTCTGTGCTTTTGTATTTCTCTGCTGTGTCTTAAGTCAGCGCAAGTGTGTGTGCCTGTGTGTGTGCTGTCAGTGGAACGTGTGTGTCAGCCTGGAGTGTGTGTGTGTGTGTGTGTGCTGTCAGTGGAACGTGTGTGTCAGCCTGGAGTGCGTGTGTGTGTGTGTGTGTGTGTGTGTGTGTGTGTGTGTGTGTGTGTATCAGCGTGCACGAGTCCGTGCACAGTAAGCGCAATGCAAACAAAACAATCAATATGGCTGTCAGACGTGGAGCGTTGCGCTGAGCCGCGGGGGGGGGGGTGCCAGCAGGGGGCTTTTGGCGCCGCTTTCTCCCTCACCGTTTGTGGGCCCTCCTGCAGCCTGCAGTCCACACCTCTCCATAACCCCCCCCCACTTCCAACACGCTCTCTCTCTCTCCCTCTCTCTCTCTCTTTGTGCACCTCTCTTTGTCTGTATCCCTCTCTCTTTGGTCGTGAGGTATAGCTTGTAGTTTGACAGTTATTTATTGTAGGTTGATAGTGAAGTTAATGCTATTTCACCTGTCAGAATGGAGACAATGCAATTTCCCGAAACAACTAATGCAATATTATTCATTCAGTTCACAAGAGACGGAGTCAAATTACAATCTCTCTCTCTCTCTCTCTCTCTGTCTCTCTCTCACACACACACACGCACACACAAGCCTCACACAAGCCTTTACTGCTGTAATTCGGTAATTAGTTTTTTTGTGTAGACACACTTTGGTGTGGTTATATTAGGGTCATGTCTAAAAGGAGGAGGCCCACCATACCACCGCTATAACCACTCACACAATAAGTAGGTTGCCATCTTAAAACCAACCAGCATGGGTTGAGCAAAGGGTCACACAATGGGCCTCTAGATGTTTACGAGAGAGAGAGAGAGAGAGAGAGAGAGAGAGAGAGAGAGAGAGAGAGAGAGAGAGAGAGAGAGAGGAGGTAAAATGCAGTGTGAGACAGGTTGTGTAAGATTAAAAGACTTTTTCGGCCACCTGTCTATCCCAAGCTGACAAGCTAAGTATGCCGGCTGAATTCTCAAAGATGAATGGTGCGTAAGCAAAGACAGAGACAGACAGGCGGAACAAGCAGACAGACAGGCCAGGCAGACAGACAGTAGAACGGAGAGATAGAAAGAGGACAGAGCGATAAATTATTAATGCCTGAGGGAACGCTGGGTAAAGAGCATAACAGTGAAAGGGCAACTTGAAACAGACTCTTCCCTTGGTTTTGTGTGTGTGTGTGTGTGTGTGTGTGTGTGTGTGTGTGTGTGTGTGTGTGTGTGTGTGTGTGTAAAAAAAGAAATTCTCCGTTTTCATCTTTCCCGAATTTCTTCGCTCTAGTCTTTCTGACTCAGACTTGGCTTGCTAGCGGACTGGTTTGCTAATGGTCAGATTGCTAAGTGGTCAAATTGCTGTACTGAGCGACTATTGAGGCAGATGCCTAGACTTGTAGGCTAGGCGAGGCCTTGAGGCATTCGTGCCAGTTTAGATATTATGCAAGCCAACCAGTGTCCATTTATGACAACATCGTCATTAAATGACGACAATGTTTGAAATTCAAAATCTGATTGGTTTAAGGTGGTCCAATAACAGAACAATAACAACCAAATAACCAGCCTGGTAAATGTTTTAATTAAATCTAATGAGACATGTGGCATGTCAAAATGAGCATTACAAATTTCCCTAAAAAAATATATATATTTTGTGTCGATTTGAAAACGTTGTCTTGGCATGGCTGTTCCATGGGACAGCAGACACTGAAGAATTTAATGTGAATGCATTACTGCCACCTAATGTCTACATGGTGCATTTCCACCACCTACTCTAGAATGTAACGTATTCACTTTTTAACACCAGGGGCCTCATGTATCAACAATTGTGCAGCTTTCATACTAAAAGATGGCGTACTCACAAAACTCGAACAGTGCGTACGCAAAAAAATATTCAGATGTATGAAACCATGCATACGCCAGGTCCTGCGCATCTTCCCTTCATACATCCCAAAAAACTTGTATTTTAGAGTACATGCATGTCGACCCCGCCTTACCTCCTCCCATAAATGACTGCAAATGATAATAAATATGTCCTCATCCGTTATCTAATATGCAATGCCTTATCCAGCCTCAAAACGTGTAAAAACAAAAAAGAAAAAGAAAATTCACTGACTGAGCTCAACGTTTTGATCACAGAGGTGTAGACAAGGATACATTTTATATTTAGAAGTTTGTCCTCCGTTATCAGCAATAAAATAAAGTGAGGAATTAGAACTGGTTAAAAAGTATATATCGGTGCATGGATCCGTGCGTAATTGCCTCATGGACATGGATGTCTGTGAGTCTCAGCAACAACACATATTCTTAAACAGAGACAATTGCAGTGCATGGCCATCTTCTTGCACAGTGAGTAAGATATTAATCTGTGGGAAGTAAGACAGGGTGCGCACAATGACAATATAGAGAGGGTGACTGTACGTAGGCATATGTAACGATGGCCAGTCGGTTAATGCTGTGCGGTAGCTTACTCTTAAATTAAGTAAATCTCACTCTACGACACCTCAAGACCTCTCTAGTGAAATATAGCGATTTCTTGGGCTCCTTGTTACAGCCATGGTTTTGTAATCTGCAGGAGTGGGGTTCACACAAAAATTCACACAAAATTAAAGCAAAAGCCAAAAGCGATTTAGAAAAACCCGCCCGGACACATTTTTAAGGCTCCAAAAAGAGGACATGTCCGGGAAAAAGAAGACGTATGGTCACCCTACCCAAACATTATTATTTTGGGGTAGAATTACGCCATTCTGAGTATGCTGTTCCATTCCATTGCTTTCGAGCGCTGCAACTTACGGATATGGCTGGAACACAGACCACTCACTGTTAACGCCAAGTTTAAAGGGCTGTTCCAAATGCAGATTACGTCATCAGTTGCAAGTTTAGTACATCCAACGTAAATGCGATGGCACAGCGTGCGCTATCTGCGGTCTGACAGCGCTCACTTTTACGTTGTGCTCGCTAATGTACGTACATGAGACCCATTGTGTCCTTGGCACGTAAACAACTGAAATCCTCATACCAGTAAGGATGTTGCAATTGTTGAAGCTACATCTGGTTGTTGGCTCAATATGATAAGCATTGCACTTTTGTGCTTGAAACACGGAGATTGCCGGTTCGAAACCAGAGCTTGACAAAATGTTACATTTATAAATGTTTGGCTCAGTGGATTCATTTATTTAGATTCGTGTGCTACTCGCAGATTGCCATTCAGTAACAAATATAGGATACACTTTACAGAGTGGGAGAATAACATGGTTTCACTTGAGTCTCTTGCTCAAGCTGGTGCAGTTGATCAAAGACCCACAAACCCGAAGACTCATATCCTGTGATTCTTGAGTCCTGACTCCTGTCCCTAGTGTAGCCTAGTAGTAGTCATGTGATCAACAAACGATAGATCTTTTCGTTCGTTTGGGTCAGTGCGTCTCTTATCACGTGAACAATGAATGACTGGAGATTATTTTTACTCAAATTGCAATGTGATTAAAAAGAGTATCTTGCAGTATAGCCTATTGGAAGCATATAGTGTGCAGCTGGGTTAGTAACAATATTGTTTGTCGTGATCTTCGGCGATCCGTGCGGCTGAAGAACTCTACAAGAATCAGACTCAGAAGACCCGAAGACTCATTTGCAGGCAAAGGAATAATGAGTCATGATTAATTCATTTTGAACTATTCGTTCGCGACACTCATCACTAATCCTATGTTACTAGGGAGTGGTAGACAAGCGTGTGATCAAAATCTACATCATTCATAATAGTAGATTCTCGCAGGGTCAGCTGGCCACACACCACACACAATGCGTAACATTTCAAAAAACGTACGTCTGTCTGGTGTTGCAGCATGTCTGCAAATGTAAACTGGCTGAAGAGCAAAAGCGAGTAGACTATATGTACCACGGAGCCTCCTCGGATGTGACACTTGCTCACTGATAGGGAGGAGATGACGCACGATGCAAGTTGACCACGGACACATTTGCGATCATGCGATCAAGGGGGGAGAGATTCATACAGAACTGAGTTTTATGCTACAAACATTACTGGCGTGGACGAACAGCTTTTCCCGCCTAAACGAGGTGTGCTGGTTTATGCTAGTAGTATTAGCATAGGCTAACCTACACGTCTAACAAGTGCTTTCATGAATAGCCTATATTTGCGTGTTCCTAAAGATGCCCACTTAGCCTAGATTATAAGCAAGAGCACCAAAAACACAAACAATTAATCATTTAAAATTTTAAAAGACAATTAATACAATAACAGTCAGTTTTGGAACAAGAAATACAGTATGTAGTTGCACGGGTACATTTTACTTGTTAGGGGTTTTAGGTATAGTCAGTCAGCAACATTTGCTCATATTGGCCGTTCCCGCCACACTTGGTCCAGCAGAAAGTGATCAAATATTTCCCGTACATTTGTATTTATATAGAGGGTTACTGAAGATAAATAAAACTTTGAGGCTTATGCACATCATTTCAAAAAGAACATTTAAAACACATCTGGCCGCAGCTCTTTCAAAGTTAAAGTTACTAGATTCGCACCAACCTTCAAAATAAGAGTTCCAATATAATTTCCTACAAAAACGACAAAAAAAAGCAGGGATTTCAAAGAGACCAACCGACAATAAAGAGCCTTCATCCCAACTAACAGACATACACATACACTTGCACGCACACACACACACACACACACACACACACACACACACAGGGTGAGAGTCGAGGAACAGAGCGGTTGAGAACTCTCCATGGCAACGAAAGTACCTCAATTAGAGGGAAAAAAAATGTCTTTCCTTTTAAGATGTGGGGAGAGAGAGAGAGAGAGAGAGCTAGAGAGAGAGAGAGACAGAGGCGATAAATGGAGGGCCAGGTGAAAAGACTAACGAGAGGCCAGATAGGGAGACAGTAGAACAGAGGCGCAAGAACGACAGATAGATTAAAGATAGAGAGAGATTGATAGAGAGGCCTAGGGAAGAAGGGAGAGAGGCCAATGGAGAGAATGAAACCATAGGCTGTGTTTGTGCAAGCGTCTGTGTCCTTGTGTGAGTTTGAACAGGGTTACGTTGAGGGTAGTCTCAGCTGCTGACGTTCACCAGCACTACGTCACATAAAGGTCCAGGCAGGCTACCAAATGTGTGACCTCACGCAACACGGACGAGCGCTCCGGATGTTCCAAGCATGCTTTTAAGCGGAATGCGTCGGCTATATCTGTATACAAAAAACTTTTTTTTTTTTCTTTAGAATTAGCTCAATTTAAAACATTTATTTTTTTCCCCGTGAACAATATTGGTGGAACTATTCGCTGAAAATATACATGTTTTATATGCCTAGAACACTCTTAGCTTAGTAGGACTGCTATTGCAGTCTGTAGTAGGCGTTAGCCGCAGTCGACGTGAGCATGTGCGTGCGGACAGGACATTTTGGGAGTGTGCATGGCGATATTTACATCACGCGCACAGTCCGCGGACCTCAGTGTTCAACAGAATGTAGGTCTGGGCCTTCAGTGACTCGTGCTGAACGTTTGACACAGGTCCCTGTAAGCATGTCAGTACTATCAGGAAGTAGGGTAATATAATTTAATTGGTTCTTATCATTGGTTGTTATCATCAAGTCTATATACACATAATTCCAGTAAGATGCAGTAATTCATTTCTTTCCGTTTCTTTTAAGCAGTAACATCGCTTTTTTCTTATGAGACCTGGAAACAGCCAGACTCATGTCGTTTAGTTTCTCAATGAATTCCTCCAGTATAAGCGTAAAGTCCAATCTGGTCAAATGAGTTGCTTGTTGGTTAGCGTGCATGCCAATCAAAATATTCTTCCTGTCAAGTTGGCCAGTCATGGCGCAGCTAGCCAACACTACATAGAGTTAAACACGTCTCAAGTGTCAAGTCAGAGCAGGGGTTATCTCCTGTATCTTTGAGGAAACGAGTCCTCTCTAATGGAACTCACATCCTTTATTTTACTGTATGAAAACACATTTCCAATATGTTGTTAATACATATCCCAGAAGCCCAAATATACGGTATTGGCAATATATGTTTGTTTTTCCCCCACTGCCTGAGGTCTGGTGTCACTGGTATTTACTTTGTCCATGTATCTGTTGCCCAGAGGGACTTGCTATGATAAAAGAGAAGAACATCACCTGAATCCCACTTTAGCAACGCCACAAGGAATCAATAGCATGGAGGTCAAGAGTTAGAGGTCATGGCACCCTGATAATAGTTCATAAAAATAGTTGGTGGCCCTGGAATGATCACAGACCATGGAGGAGGGACAGGGAAATCAGATGTGGGAGAACACAAACAGTACACACAAGGACTTTAAATAATTGATAAATGATTTTAACACTAAAATGTGTTGATAAAGACACCATTGTCAAAAAATGTCACCTACATCCTCTCCAGCTCACTGGAGAGGAATGCTGACAATCACAAACCCATATTATATGTTACTTTATTCTTAACTGTTAAAGAAGGCCCACTGTTGTGCACAATGATTGTGCACCAACGTCGGTTGTAGGAAGAAAATGTATTTCTGAAATGATCTTCACTTCCTTAAAAAGCTGTGTGTGAAATAACCTGAAAACCTTAATTATGTAAAAATATAATGAAAAGGACACTCCATTATTGTATTAAAGGCAGGGTCATTTTCGAGAATGCTTGCTAGTAAATTCGAGCTAAAATCAAAACCTCCATCTTTCCCCGCACATCAGAACTCACTGTTGAGCAAAGCATAGTACTATGGCTTTGTTGTTATGAGCGGTGTTCGCCACTTTGTTTATGCTCCTATTTACGGAGCCAGGGCTGTGTATAAGTATGGGATTATTTTGTAACACGCACAGAGAATGTTAACATTGCAAAATGCGAGGATACATTTGGTGAATTTGACTTAATGTGTATTAGCTTACAATAGCTGACTTTACCTTTAAATTGTGCCCCCTTCCCCACCAAGAAACCTTACCCATTAAGCCGAAATCACTGGTTGTTTCAAAGACAAACCTTCAAAGGCAAATTGTAATTTCTGAGAGGTGCCTTGTCCAAATAAGGACTTTTAGGTATAACCTATTTTGTATGTGCGAAAATGTATGTCTGTAATAACATTGGTTTAGTAATTCTAGACATAAATGCAGGAGTACCCCTTTAATTGCTTGGCACAATTATCTTGTTTCGTAGTTTTACAATACCATCCTTTAAACGTTTACAAAAAAATACGACAGCATAGAAAAGGTACCGTTTTTGAGTCTAAAATTAAAAACTGTGGTTGATTATATTTAATCTTGTTCACCATTTCAGGCAGACATTTTGTGTGACTTTCTACAGAGAGCTGCCAACAGAATTAGGAAGCCAAGCTGTTGCTAGAGATCCAAGATTCAAACTTTAATGGTGTTTTGCAACGGCATACAGGCTGAGCTGACAAGCTATTATTCACAAGAGAAATTAACAGGAAATAAGTGCCATATACATAATAAACTACCTACTGCAGCAGCGCTTTAGCAGCATTTGAACACGT
>JAOEGT010026183.1:0-10255 GCA_025447795.1 Speoplatyrhinus poulsoni | reverse complement strand
TGTTTTTAACTGTAAAGCACGTTGAGTTGCACATTGTGTATGAAAGGTGCTATACAAATAAAGTTTATTATTATTAAAAGTATATTAACTTACAATCGCTTACTATACCTTTAATTCTGCATTTCAATAACAGGAGTTGTTAGGGTTAATGTGGATAGCCTCAACAAATATTTAGCCCAAAATGTTTGGTTAAACAGGAAATATATATGCGACTAATCCAGAATAAACATTAGACTTCCTGTATCATTAACAGCCAGTGTTTATAGTCAATGTGTTGACCAGAAGTCAGTTCATTTACATAACTCCAATCTAGTCATCCACTTTGGGGGCTTGCTTTTATCTGCACGAAAACCCGGCTACTATGAGGTTTGAAAAGTGCTTAAAATGCGTGCACGCACACACACACACACACAGAGACACAAACGCACACACTTACAGTACAATACCCTGAGAACCAATGTGCGTGTTTCCACACAAAGCTATTAAACCCAGGTAAAATATGTGGCCTCCTAGTATTTCCTCCCAGAACAGTGGAGGGATCTTCATTTCTTCCTGTCTGTCTGCCTTCCCCTGCTATCTAATTATCTGATCAACTGTATACATGTCCAGCTATCTGCCTTTGTCGGTCTGTCCTCCAAACATCGTCTGTTTTACGATCTGCCTGTCTGTCTGCCCAATTGCCTATACACTTCTGTTTTAATCTGTGTGCCTAAATGCGAAATGGTATTTAGTGCATGGCCAATAAACACTTATCATGTGGATGCCTGTAGCATGTGTTATTTTGGATAACACCTTTTGCCTATTTTAATTGAAATGTTCACAGATCTTTTGGCACAAAGATGTAGAAGGAAAATATGTTTTTGAAAGAAATTAGAAGAATTTGTATTGAAAGAAGTTTGGCAATGTAGTGTGGAAGGTACTGGGGCAATGCTCACATACTATGTTATTGACGTCTCTCTCGTGGGATTTGACAGCTGCAGCTGCTAGCTCAAAGCTTCCCATTATCTGTCACTTTTATCTAGCTTCAGCTAGCTGACAATAATAACCCCAGGCTAGCGTGTTTCTGCCAGGCTTTGACAGCTACTCACAGAAACTCAAAAGCTTTCTCCCTGCTTCAACGTTTCTCTTTTTGTTTCACTGTGTTTCACTTTGTGTGTTTAAAAGTGTGTAATTCCATCTTAATTTACATTGTGATGCTAGCATATAATGTACTTATTGCACTCGTTATGGATGATAACAATGGACCAAATAGGTCTAAGCCTTGGAGAACCAATTCAACTGTCAGTTTCAGACTTTAGAATCTACAGTAAGGTTTTAATGGCGAGTATAGAACATCTTTCTAAAGTCATTATTGCATCTGAAAATAGAAAAAAATATATATCATAATGGGATAATTTATCTCTATTTTTTGAAACCTAGATGAAAGGCCCAGTATATTGCGTGTTCAGTGGTTTGCCTGTTAGCCACCTCTAAGGCCTGGCTGCTTGACAGTTAAATGAGCAGTTATTGAACTGGCTGAGGTCCAGATAGCCTCAGCCATAACAGCAGGAAATACAAGACTAATGGTCTCCACTCAACTTAGTTTCGTTTTATTCTTCCCTCTACTTTTTTACATTAATATTCCTGTCTCTAAACCAGTAAAATAAATGTGAAAACTATTAACACCAAATAAATAAATAAAGACATACATAAATAAATAAATAAATACATAAATAAATAAATACAATTGTTTGTCATTTTAAAACTATTTGCATAACTATTTCTATAATGCTCGATTTTGTCAAGAAATGGCAGTGAATGGCAGTGAATTATCACTTGCAGACAATAAGATGTAAAGTGAATATGTATTTGTTTTCATTCTAAATGGCACTATGAAATAACACTGTAAATATATGTTAATTATTAACAACCACACCCAGTACAGTAAATGCATGGGATTACAGCAAATCAATTATAAGTAATGAAATCAACCTCCACCCACTAACTTCGAGTTGTGAAATATGTCAGGACTTCTGGAATCTTCAGTACCACCAAAGCCAAAAAACAAACAAAGTTCTAAAATGTTCTTACATTTAGCAGAATTTGGCACAATATTTCCCTCTCCTGTCACACATCAGATACCTTCACCAAGTGGATCAGTGGTTTGTCTTAAAAGTGCTACAATAAGATTGAAGACAATGTAGTTTAGCATTAAAAATGCCATAGACGTCCATCCCATGAATATCTGCTGTAGTTAGCCCATGTCTCTATAGAAATGGTTGTATTTTGACAGCGTTCCAATCATGTATGTGTGCACACAGCAACAGCAGGTTTGTCAATGGGCTTCAGAGACCACCGGGCTAGGGAGAGAGCAGAGGAGGAGGGGATTGGGGTTTGGCTTGTTGTATTTTGTTCTTTTATAGATACTGTATGGCTCTCATTGTAACTCAAGATCCATATATCAGCAGCTTTAAATCGATCTTGCTAAGGCACCCACGTAATGGCAGCAGACACTCTGTAAATGCAGTAACACATCTCTCGACAACGAGACTGGCCTAATATGTACAGTAACAGCCTGCCAGACAATCAGCACAGTCTCCATCTACAAAAGGCCACTTTTAACTCTTTAAAGTGTCTATCTCACGATGCTTATTTACCCGGTGTGGATTATGGTTATTTCATTAGTTGATGGTGGATTCATATATCTCTGGTCTGTCTATCGCTGGTCAAGAGAAAATGTTATATTTCCATCCACATTCAGAAAGTATCTGACTAAAGGATCCAAAGTTAGTCACATCACAGCTTATACTGCGATGCCCGCCTTGGGTAACACAGGATCAGTATTACAAAACACTCTACACATTAACCAGTCTATCTCGTCTTGTGTTCATTTTTAATGGAGTTTTTTCCCCTTTTTTCTATTCCTAAAAAAATGTCTCATAGTTGATTATGCTTATTATTGTTATTACTTCATCCATAATCTGTTTGGCTTTATTTGGCAGCCTTTCTCCAGAGAAAGTGGCTCATTTGGTGACTCCATTGTGTGTCCACGCCATGGATGACAACCAAGGCATTGCATTTGGGGGAATCAGTGGCAGCTTGTCTAACAGATAAGGCTGGCTTTTAGCCCACTGACTGTCATGGCGGCAGGAGTGGCAGGGGAAGTAAAGAGAAAATCACAGACTTGGGAATGGGAAAAAGAAGTACAGACAGGAAGAGGAAGGGAGGGGGCGAGGGGGGTCACAGAAAATAGACATGACGTTTGGGCAGATAACTACAGCTGGGTAAAACACCACGCAGACATTGTGTGCCGCGCTGGAAGCAGCTTCCTGTACGGCTAACCAGCACCAAGTGTAGTCTTGAGCGAGAGCGAACATTATTTGAAATATTAGCTTATGGTCTTTTTCCTCTGAACATGTGTTGATCACAGAAAGGCTGTTTCGGTAATAATAATAATAATAATAATAATAATAATAATAATAATAATAATCTTTAAATGTGCTTTTATCTTATATGATTTTATTTGCTCACTTGTCCAAAGAGATTGAGTTATTACGTATTACTGTAGATGTCACATATGTGACATCTTTGATGATTTGTTTTCCCCTCGGAATATCAAATGCATGAATAATGTATGTCTTTTAACCCGGTGGTAAGCATAATCCAAATATGAACCATCTGACAAACTATGTCAAGGCAATAAATCTGCTAATGGAAAAAATGTTTATAGAGCTTTGAACTGAATGTTTGAAATACAGTCTACAATTTCCTTTTCTGTGTTATATCTGTATTATAAAAGGAATACATAAACATTTTGATATTATTGACAAGCTGTTGGATGCTTCACATTTACATTTAGATGAATCAACAAAAAAACATTGTTAAATCGCTTGGACAGAACCTTTTCACCCAATCTTTATGCAAAATGGTATTTACCTCTGAACATAGCAGTATAGGAGAACAGGCCTCGTGGCTTTATATGTGTCGCTGAGAACACTCAAACCACTGAGACCAAGCTATTGCTTTGGCAGTTTGGCACGAAACAGACCCTTTAAGTATGTAGGACAACATTATCATTAATAACATTATTATTAGGAAAAGAAAATTGAACTTCTGTTAAATATTCCAAGTCTATACTCTACTCAACAAGTCTACAAAATGTATACTGTTTCAACCAATGCTGTATATGATAAGGATGGTCAATATCACCCTCTCTTGCCCTCATGTTGACTAGCTAACCTGCTCTGTGACAAAACCTAATGTGATGATAGCATGTCCGGCGGTTTGGCTACGAGAGGTTCAGTGACGGTAAATGGTGAAGTGTGGGTCATAAGCAGATCAGAAAATGAAATAGAAACATTACATGCAGTAGGCTTGTGCAGGTGTAGTTTGCTTTCAAAATACAAACAAAAAACATTGATACAAAAGCTTAGCTGTAGTACTGAATGTTCTTAATATAGGTGTTAAAAGCACCAGACTAAAAGGCCGTACACGCACACACACACAAGAATGGTTTCCCACACATAAATGAAAAGTATAGGCAGATTTGGGGGAGTTTACGAGGCTTGGAAAAATGCAATAAAATTCCTTTCTGTGCATGCAGCCATCTGTGGAAGTTTAAAAGAACTTCCTGTAAACAAGGCATAGAGAACAAATCCATTTACACTCCTCCAATGTCTCACTGATGCCTAGAATTAGCCTTTTATTCCACTTTCTCTCCATTTTATCTTTCGCTTTACCTCAACAATAGCTCTTTATATCTCACCTGACTTTCTCTCAGTCTGTCTCTGTTGTTTTATTTGTTTTATCTCTCCCCCACCCTTTCCCTGGATGTTGTCCTCAGAGAACCTAGTGATGTGTGTTCAGACTAAAAATACAGGCCTTTTGATCCAGGCTATGATTACATTAAACATAAATTGTATTCAAATAAACTGACTAAAACCATCTTGTTGTGAAAAGTATAGTTTAAGCAAGCAAGTGAAAATAAAACAGTAGGTGATTTATAGGCCTTGTAGTGGATTTTCTATTGCCATTTTCTTTTATTTAACTAGATTAATGTGGCATTAATAACAATATGATTCAATAGATTGCCTTCCAAAACGGCTAAAATATAAAAGTAGATGAATGCAGTCTGGACTGTTGTGCGTGACAAAACATAAATATAAAAAAATAACTAAAACGTATATATAAATATTTATTTTGTTATTGCAATTAGACAATAACTGCATTTGTCAATGATATGAAGAAATAAAAAAAGAAAGAAAACAAAAAGAGAACTACATTGCGAGGCTGCTCCAAAAAGAGTATTTGGCGTTTCCAATTCGTCAGTGATATATATTCAACTCTGGACACTGTCTTTGAACACTTCCTGTGACATACAGAAGATAGCTTTTTAGCCGGCTGTGCTACATTTTCACTCCAGCCTTCTGGAGAGGATCAGCTGGAATTACACTGAACTGTAAACTGTAGTCTATTATTGGGCCGATCATTATGTGCATGTGTGCGTGTGTCTGTCTGTCTGTCTGGCTGGCTGGCCTGGTAATTTCCGCCGTCTGTGCCAACATTTGAACGTATGGAAGGGTAAAGAGAGAGACAGAAAGCAACATATTGACAGAAAAAGGGATAAAGTATATAGTTATATATCTGTGTATAATACAGTACTGTAATAATACTGCACTTAAAACTGGAGCCATTTTCCAATAGAAACTACTGAGCAATAGAGTCTGTTACAGGGGAAACATGATATTTACATTTACACACGGCTGGAACATGCCAAGTTAACTCTAGCTGGATTAGATACATTCAAATCAATCCAAACTGTTTGAATTAGGGGTGTAGAACTGACGGCTCTGTTGCCTGAGATGGAAAAAGTATGGTCCTGTGCAACATGCTGACAAAAATCATCGGAAACCAACACTGTTTTCACAGTTATGATCAGTGGCCATATTTGTAAATATGCATGTAATGTTGCATACATTTGAGTAATAGTTGCTTATCCATAGAGACCAAATGGCCTTTCCTATTCTCAGTGAATGAGCTTCCATGCACATTCTGATCTGCAAGATATACAATAATTAGCCAACTGAGTTACTGTGATGGAAATCATAAGGGAACCTTTAGGCCTACGTATACTTTAAGGAAAAATATATGAAATTACTTTCTAGGTAATACATATATCAACATTACTCAGCTGGGTCGTACCCAATCTAATGAATATGAGCATTTCTGTCAATGCAGTGCCGTACACAGACTTAGCCAAACAACCACAGAAGGTTTAGTGAATTTAAGAGTGTCTCTCATACTCACATTCAGCGTTCACGGGTGGAGAGTTTAACAACCCAAAACATATATACACCACTTTCAACGGGGTTCAGCCGGTCCAAAGGCCAGACAGCACAGCACAAAAGCAGCCCGGCACCAGGCTATACACATGTTGCTTCCAGAAGAGTCTGAGAGCAAGTCCATGCTCAAAGTGTGTTTGCAGGACTTTTGCTCCACCTCCTAATGCCTGGCTTTATGTTGAAGTGCTGTGCTGTACTCTACATCATTCACAGAAGTTTGCCTTTTAGAAACCACACCCAGTACGGAGAGAGAGAGAGAGAGAGAGAGAGAGAGAGAGAGAGAGAGAGCGCTGAGGAAATTTCTGGTTATGGGCTCAGACAGTGCCTCCAAATAACAGGCAGTAGGTTGATTTAGAAAATCATAGCGCAGACTTCGAGGTTGGTTCACAGGATGTTTATATTATCTGGCCCATGCTCTGTAGGACAACAGTGGGCTGCATGGTGGGGCCCCCCCTTACGTTAAACACGGGATTACACACATGAAAGGGATTTCAGTTTAAACATCGTGTGTTTGTTAGTCTGTGCATACATGTTTACTGCGTGGCACTCATACGTCTGTGAACATGTGTATACATTCATGTGTACGTGAGTAGGCATTGAGGGTCTTTTGGGGCATCCCACTGATGGCTCTTTCCTGTCTGAGTGGGTATACCATCCTTGCTGTAATGTGGTAATCAGACAGTACGCTCACATCTGCTCTAGGTTAACCCAACATGTGCAAGCCCTTTCTCAATACCTCCGCCGCTTTCTTGACTTCATTTGATTACATGTGTATCATGGTGACCATTGTTATCTATTGAGTTTGCGTGTGTCAGTGTCATGTTTGGGATGCTGAATTTGTTATAAGTATACCAGTTTTATGGATTATACATGCTGGTTACTCCTCAAGTGTATTTTCTATGGTGAATTGAACATTATGGAGATGCACATAAAGGACTTGTGTTGGTTCACTTAACAGGAAACGCATCATCACTGTGTTTGTGGGGGCGTTAACATTTAAATAAAAATACTTTATTTATTCACTGCATCACTTCAACAGAAAGACTAATCATTCACAAAAATGTCATTGAAACCATTTGTAGTGTATGGGCAATAGCCAAGATTGCCCATTAGTTTCTATTTACAGGCAAATGTTATGTTGCTAGGTAACAGTCTGCTCAATCAAGCTGTCAAATTAACACTGTTCGGAAATGTATGATATTCTACATATCCTTTTTACATTTTATAGTGGAATTATTTTACAGATATGACACAAAGCCAGTAGTTCAGTAACATTACCATCAGTGATTCTGGAGCCACACAAGTTGCAATAAAAACAATGTATTAGTCTGGCTTGTATTGTTTACTGACATTCACCCAACAGTGAAATATTGACAACTCTTTCTAAGAACCCATATGAAACGCTGAGTGAGAACGGAGGGCTCCAGAAACAAACTATCAAACGACTTCTATCTGGCCCGCTGCCCAGGCAGCAAGTGAAAACAAAGACTGCCTAAGCACATAGTAGCAGTGACAGCATAGCGACCAAACAGGCAGACCCTCCGGGAACACTTTCACCTGTGTGCCATTGTCGGTGGGCACAGCACACATACCCGAGCAGATTTAGGCCATAACATGCAGGGAACATGTGTAAGATATTTATGTTGTTATCTCACTGCGTTTGTACCTGTGTGTGGTTGTGCATTTATGTGTGAGGAAGTCTGTGGTTCTCACAGGAGTGTGTGAGAAGATTTTATGTGCTTACTGTATTTATTGAATATAATGTGCGTGCGTGTGTGTGTGTGTGTGTGCTCTCTCTATGTATGAATGAGTCATGCTGGAGTGACCCCACCCTATGTGGGTGGTTGATTTGGCGGGGCGGCAGTATTTGGACTCTGTCTGTCAGTCTGTCTGTCTGTCCTAGAAAGGACTACTCATATAACTGGCCTCTATGTTCCAAATGTCATGCCTTACATATGAGAGAGGAAGAGAGACCATCTCTTCCTCTTTTACTGTTTGTCCTTCACACACAGTACGACTACTGCAGCCTCTAAAGTTGTAATGCCCACCTTTTCAGCATATTTTTGCCTGTTTTTTGGTCTATCTTTTTGTTTTTTGTCCTTAACATAAATGCTCTGTCCTCAAAAAAGAAAAAACTGGTTGAAGCCAACACCTCTGTTATCATGCAGAAAACTTTGACTACATTTACATTTTTCAGAAATGAAATTAAGATAATATCTCGGTTTAAGAGAACATGTTTGGGATATGTTAAGGCTGTGATTTGGTCACATGGCATGAGCTGAAGGCGATCATCACTTGCTAGAGATCATTATCATCCGTGATGCTGGCAATTATAACAACTGTATTGTATTACATTCTGTCACTGTTTGTAGTCCTAGCAACATTGTAAATCCGTTTAACCCTGGAAAACCCTTTCAGAAAGTCTTCCTTAATATAGATTATACATTTATAACAAGTGGGATTTGTTTTATTACACCATCCCTACACCGTATAAAAGTTATGTTGATGTTATTTGAAGCGTTACTATTTGTTTTCATGATCGGGCTGATTAAGCAGTGCTAACTTAGATATTGTAGAGAGCATGGCACGGTTATTATATTACATGAGTCAGAAGGAGTATCTGCAAACCAGGCGTGTTAATAATTGCAGGTGTTGTTCATGAATCAAATATGCAGATGTGCAACTGTTTCATTAAATATTGTAATATTTGCTCAAGCACCACATTTGGTCAGTCTAGATAAATTCAGTAAATTAGCGCTTCACTGATGTTTTTCCATAAGTTTTGCAAATGTCAATCTATCATATCATGCTAATTTCCAACATGCTGAACATTTTGTTTCAGATGGTATTTATTTTAACATGACCTAACTTGATTGGCTATATCTGAGAGTGGGATAGGTCAGTGACGATTGGTCCAACAATTCACAAATACCAAGGGGCCAAACCTGAATGACATTTATTAAAGAGAGGAAGTTTGGCTAAATGATGTTAGACAGATTTCAAAAAGAGTCAGGCCCTTTCGGGTCCCTTCAGACAACCATGACTTGCCATAATAGCCTAACTGACCACACAATTGAAAAAAGAAAATGTATTTTATGATGAAACCTTCAAACAAACCTTTTACCAAACCTTTAAACAAAACTATGCGGCCATGGTAGTGTAGTTGCACAGTTGTTGAAAAGGGTCTGAGAGTCGTATGAGTTATTTCAGATGAGTAGCAGACAGCAATTTGCTGTGAACAACTTTTGTCTTGTCAGTCATATCAACTTGCTTAATGTAGCTAAAAATAGCAAATTCTCTACATAAAACACATATAATCTCCCAAATACATAGGCTATTTCATATAATTTGTGTACATTTATTGGTAATTTTTCCATTGAAAGCATCACTGAGTTCATATTAAATTTATAGTGACACAAATATAGTGTATGGTTGTAGTATTACACTTTTCCTCCTATACAACGTCTGCAATATTATGATTTCTATTTCATTTTAGGAGAGACATTGCACTTTGAATAGGCCTACTGAAGTGAAACTGTAAACATAAAACAAAGTATATAGAGAGAAATAGCTTTCGACATGCTGCATGCAGGCTGCTTGCAAAGAGCCTTGTGGCTCCAATTCATCCTGTTGCTAGTTAAGAATGAATCTGTGTGGGTCTGATGTCCCCACTTTGAAGTTCTTTGAGAGCAAAGCGAGTAACTGTATATGGGAGTAGGTGGCTAGCTGGGAGATCACGCGCCTATGCGGTCACATTGTCCTCTTAACTTCCCTGCAAGGCCTACCACTACATGTTGGCTTAATACCATGTTAGCTCATGTGTGCCAATATATCCATCCATCCATCCATCCTCATCCGCTTATCCAGAGTCAGGTCGCGGGGGCAGCAGCTCCAGCAGGGGACTCCAAACCTCCCTTTCCCGAGCCACATTGGAA
>JAOEGT010026172.1:0-10257 GCA_025447795.1 Speoplatyrhinus poulsoni | reverse complement strand
CTCCAGACAACACAGCCCTCAGGTTCATAGGGGCACCCAAACCTCTCCACCACGATAAGGTGATGGTTCCCGGAGAACCATCACCACATCATGACACAACGTCTTTTTACGCAATTGGAGAGACACGTATAATATATATTAATTATAAATGACAGTAGTTGCCACTGTCTTCTAGCCATTTCTCGTTGGCAGGAAATGAAAAAGCCATGGATGAGGGATGACTCAGCAGGTTTTTTTTCTGTTATGGGGAACAATAACAGAAAAGGGGGGAAACTTTAATGGCGCCATTTGTCATGTGAAACTATTTAAAGTCTTCTGCCACTATCCTGTAAGACCGGCGCGCTTGAGGAATTACATCAGTACATCGTCTTCAACGCAGGTCTATTTACAATAACAGAAAGCATGTTGGTACTCTAGAGTGGGGATGTGCTAGCAGGCAAAGTCTATGCTAGCCTGAGCCTAGTCTCGCAGAGCCGGCCTTTCCTTATGGAGAGTCTGGGACACAGCGCTGGCTAACTGCGTCAGTACCCGCCTACTTGACATACAAGGTGTTTTGATTGACATGCACGACGACCAACTACGTAACTCGGACTTTAAACTTGCAATGAGGAAAGCTAAACAACAGGAGTCTGGCTGTTTTACAGGTATTGCACATCTGTAAAATTAGTTACGGTTACTGATTAAAATAAATGTAACATTTTAAATAAGTAAATGCAGCACTGTGCTATCGTTGCACCAGGAATTACGGTGATATACTTGTGAATGACAATACTAACAGCCACTGGATATCGACAGTATTACTTCTCGAATGTCAGAGAGAAAGAGTTATACGAAGGTATATGCATCAGAAGTTCAGCACAGAGTTGCCTTTTTGACATAGTGTTAATGAATGAGAGAGGCTGAGACTAGCCTGAGCCTATCGAGCTGTCATGTTAGAATGTCAGAATAAGTGCAAAGGCTTTGGAGAGGCACTTTAATTAACTAGGCCTACTAACCGTGTTGGAACAAGATTTCAAATTAAAGTTACTCTCCTTGATTGCATTGTATTGTCCACAGAAACCCCACCTCCCTGTCCCAGCTGCTTATGAAACACATGCTGTCCAGGAAAGGGTGGGCACCTGGAAGTACTGAACCTTGAGCGATGCTAGACACTGTTTAGGGTAGGGTTTGCCAATCCTGCTCTTGGTCCTCTGCCCAGCCTGTTTTAGATGTCTGTCTGCTCCTGCACACCTGACTTAAATTAATGGTTCGTTATCACGTGTGTTGGAGCAGGGAGACATCTATAACACGCAGGACAGGGGGCCTCCAGGACCAGGGTTGGGAAACATTGATGTTGGAGAAGGATTAAAGAATAGCTACAGTACTTGTGCAAAACGGCACGCACCCTCAGAAATTCACAACCAAAACAGGAAAGCTTTTATCAAGTTTTTTACATTTTTTATTAAGTTTTTTACAGTTTTTATTACGTTTCGACCACGATGCGAAAATCAATAAGCGGAACGTGCTAGAGGACAGTCTATACTAGCCTGAACCTGTCGGGATTTCAAGTTACAATGTCTGAGCACAAGCTTTGAGAGGGACTTAGCTATTTATAAAAATATTTATTTATATATAATATTTATTTGTTTACAACTTTTAGGGAAACAACATTGCTGCAAAACGTTCTGTAGGCATAAAAACCTCTGATGTATTTCTTCTGCCTAAATCTGATTGTGTGTGGCGGTTGGTCGCCTGTTAATAAACTCGCACAAAAGGTCAGATGGCTCAGTGTGTCTCTGTTAATGCTCACGGGGGTCTTTCACATCATCATTTCAACACGACCACAGAAGCTCTGAGAACCTTTATCAACAGTAATTCTGGACAGACAATCCCCTGCAATTTATCAGAATCATGTTTGCTTGCACATGATTACAATTAGGTTAAAATAGCTGACTATACTTTTAACAGCTGGCCCGAGACGAACAGCCCCTGTGAGTAAAATGAGTAAATAAAGCACTGCGCTATCGTTGCACCGAAAATTACAGACATACTTGTGACTGACAATGCTAACAGCCAATGGTTATCGACAGTATCACTTCCTGAAAGTCTGAGAGTCCTGTGTCGAGCTACGTATCAGACGTTCAGCACAGGGTTGCCTGTGTGACGTAGTGCTAATGAACGGAAGAAGCTGAGACTATAACTCAACAAGCTAGCACTAAGAGGACATGCTAAGGCACATGCGTGTATTAATAACTGTGCTGTGGCTCTACCGGGAGGGACACCGGGTTACCGGGAGGTGGTCCAGCTGTAACGTGGGCCCAGACGCTGACAAAGACAAAGTGCTAATCAGCCTGTTCTGTAATTAAAAGACAACATGTGCTGCCCATTTATACCGCATAATGACGGCATCAAGTAACACTGCCGCTGCCAGGGAACAATATGAAGCACCTTCAGGCACACACAGCTTCACCTGCATCTGCTGAAAGGGCCGTAAAACACACACACACACACACATACCACACACACACGCAGACACGCGGAACTCAGGAGCGATGAGCTCAGAGCTTTTTCCCTTAAATGAAAATCAATAAGCGCAACCAATCCGGTTTGTCCACAACATTTGTTTACACGATAGCTCACAGGACAGCAACACTGCCAAACGTGTCCACACATTCACTGTGCATGTGTGGGAGCCTTTTTATTTCATATTTGATTTGATAGAGACGATGCCATTTCACATTGTTCCAAATACAAAGCATGAAACCGATGAGCTACAGAGAAAGTGTGTAGCTATTGCACATTTTGAACTCTTGAAATATAAAATCAAGTAACATTCCATATCATATGTTGTAACCTTCCACCACAAATATACTGTATTCTGTAAATAAAATAAAATACACATCACAATACACATTTCACGAAGAGAAAATTGAGACAAAGTTATACATGATTTAAAATATGCGTGTGTATTAATACACCTTAGCTCAATTCAGTGTCCATTATGATAATGCTTGTATTAACCTGTTCCCATTGTCATATCATTAGGCACTGCTGTCAACACACAAAATAACCCTGTCACCCATAGCGCCCTAAATCACACGCGGTCGCTAATAAAACCCAGTGAGATAAAGAAAACACCTGCTTGTTGCTAGGTCACAGCCTTTTCATTTTTTGTTTTACCCCCCACCGCCCCACCAACATGGCAACCCAGGCTGTTCAATGGAACATCCCACACTCAGGAAGACAGTCGCAGGTAATGTGGGCGTGCAGAAACACATGCTTTTGGTGAACGGTTGGGGGTGGGTGAGTACAGGTTAAAACAGAAGAAGAACAGCTAGGTTCACCACAGAGAGAGAACCAGGACTGTCAAGGTTGTCACTAAAACAGACTGAGTCATTTTAACAACTTGGCTGGCGGTGTGATTTCTCTTAGGCGTGCCGAGCCAAAATATAGAATAAGAGAACTGTCGCCTCTCTGAAAACATAGCTGTAGAATGCTTTGGCAGCATGTCAAGTAACTATCTAACTATCTTATACTGTCAGTTCCATTATTTCCTCCTATAGGCATTAATGTGTCAGCAGCTTCTGTGGGGCCACCCAAGGCTAACTGCAGGGGTTTCAAGGGGAATGCACAGGTCCTAGATTGGCAATGACCTCAAAGAATGTTTACATTTCCTTTCACATATGCCCCCTCCTCTTCTACCCTCCCTCAGGCAACGTGTTTGAAAGGTTTGGGTGAGGTCGGGGTTAAAATGGCAACTGGAGGTTTCCTCCCTAGAAATGGACGTATAGGTCTAAATGTGTGGAACCTTATACTGTTCATCTCTTAAAGATATGTAGTGCTATAGCTAATTAAGCTAATACACTTTTTGTCAAATTCACCAATTATCTCCTCGCATTTCGCTAGTTTTCTGTTCTCTGTGTGTGCCGAAAAAAAATCTGATACTTCACACAGCCCTGGCTCGGTAAATAAACAAAGTGGCGAACACTGCTGACAACATAATCCGGTGTTTCTACACAGCCATGCCTCTGTAAATGGGAACATAGACAAAGTGGTGCAGACCGTACCACATAACACCAGCCTTAGCAATGCGTTCCCCTCCCTTTGAAGGGAGAGGTATCTTTGTTTTGATTGACGTCAAATATCGACAATCTTTCTCCAGCATCCCTGACTTGACCTTTAAAGGCAGGGTCCGTCATTCTTGCTAACTTCGAGCTCAAATCAAAACAGTATCGCTCCGCGGTCCTCCGCGGGCATCAAATTCATCGTAAAGCAAATAGTATTACTATGGCTTTCTTGATATGAGCGGTGTTCGCCACTTGGATTCTCTGATAATTTTTTGAACAAGCACATAGAACAGTGAGCTAGCGAAATGCAAGGAGATATTTGTTGAATTTGACAAAAAGTGTATTAGCTTACAATTAGCTTGCAACAGCTGACTTTATCTTTAACAGCCAGGGGCCAGGCATATACAGTAAGCTAGGTCTAATGCTAATGCTTGCTGCAACACTCAATGAAGCAGAACATTCTTCTGAATCTGTACCATTTCTTTTTTACCATTGTACAATCTATACACACCATTTACAATGCATGTTGTACATTGAGTACTGGATTTCCGGTCTTAGATTTTACAATATTATGAGTTTACAACTATTACTAGGCGTTTTACATAAATGGCTCATAATTTCTACATGCATGAACGAGATCGAGGCAGAAACATTTCTGAGGATAACTTGTTTGCTCCTGACTAAATGCCCTCGCAACGCAGACCACCCTCTATTGTGATTTAAATTATGGTGGGTACATCTGCTTTATTGCGAGTTTCCACAATCCAACCCCTCCTTGTGAGGTTATGAAGTAATAAGGCTCAAATAGGCTATCTTATGTTAGCTGTCTTTTATTGGAATCACACAATAAACGTGCAAACCGAAGACAAACACAGTATTTCACTGTATGTTTGCACTGATATTATCTCAAAGTTGTTGAGCAAATTGAAAATAATTATAAATATGAGCTCTCAATTAAATTAGAAGATGAAGATCTAATTTCTCACTGCGTCAAGCAATTAATACAGTGGGACTTTAACAGTACTACAGTATACCAGGTAGGTGAGACTTGTCACATGCAGTATGTTGACACTTTGATGGCTCACATCACATCACACACACACACACACACATGGCGCTGGGCGTTGCCTAGCAACCAGCCTTGCAGTAGAATGTGTAGACACAAACACCAGCATCAGTTTAGCTGGACGTTTGCCAAGCGGGCGCTGTATTCTTACAGCTGTGCTTAACGCTCCTGTGTGCGCCATGGCAACAGTTCACATGCTCCACACAGAACAGGGTCTGCTAGCCACAGGCCAGAGAGAGGAGGCTGCCTGCTGTTTGAATGGCTCATCAGAGGGTAGGTGGGTAGGTGGATGGGTGGGTGGGTGCATGGGTGGATGGATGGGTGGATAGATGGATAGATGGATATGGATGGATGGATGGATGGATGGATGAGTGGATAGACGGATAGATGGATATGGATGGGTGGATGGATGGATGGATGGATGAGTGGATAGATGGATAGATGGATATGGATGGATGGATGGGTGGATGCGTGGATGGATGGATAGGTGGGTGTGTGTGTGGATGGATGGGTGGGTGGATGGATGAGTGGACGGATGGTGGATGATAAATGGCTGGATGGATGGGTGGATGGATGGGTGGATGTATATGTGTTATGGATGGATGAGTGGGTGGACGGATGGTGGATGATAAATGGCTGGATGGATGGGTGGATGGATGGGTGGATGGGTGGATGTATATGTGTTATGGATGGATGAGTGGGTGGATGGATGGTGGATGATAAATGGCTGGATGGATGGGTGGATGGATGGATGGTGGCTGGATGGATGGATGGTGGCTGGATGGATGGATGGATGGTGGATGGGTGGAGGAGGGTGCATGCACAGACACATGCGTGCAGGTGGCTAATGCTGTGTGATACAAGAATCCTTTACTGTCATGTTTGACCTCATGCCCATGGCGTGCCATTCGCCTGCACACCTTTCTAATGTAGTCCGCTGAAACTCAATGAGGCGTGACCGGGCCTAATTAATCCTGAATCTGGGTCAGGATGCGTTTACCTCCCTGATAGGAAAGACTCTATTTTTGTTAGTTAAGACACTTCAAGCTGGAGGACAAACACATACACGTACACGCACATGCACACGCACGCACACACACAACTGCATAACTCTCCTAAGTATTTACCATTTACGCATCATCCTGCAAAATTCAACGTAAAAGGCGAAATGTTCTCTCTAGAGATCCAAAACCAGTGTTGACCCGAGTAGATTACATTTGTTTTGTGTCAGATAATGCATTCCGGTGTAATCAGATGAAAACGAATCACGTAAAAAAAAACAATAACAACAAAAAAGTGTAAACAAATAAAGTGCAGCGAGCTGAGAACTATGTCCGGGCACTTGTATATCCTGTTATGGAAGACCCGCTGGAGACAGGCATATTGCCGCTGAAGGCAATTAAATGGCCGTCTCCCCAGAGGCTATGGAATGGCAGCAGCAGCAGTAAGCACCCATGTTTTGACATTTGGCACTGAATGGAAGCATGTCAGGAGCCCAGTAGACAACAGGCTGCCTCAGTGATGAACACATTGGAGGGATGGGGAGGGGGGGGGCAGAGGGGGTAACCGTCGTGGCTAACCCCACTCTCTCACTCACTGCCTGAGTGTGTCTGTGTCACCGCTAGGGCAGACAGAATAATAGTTCCCATGCCAACAGTTTACGGCGTTATGTTTTTGGACAATCTTTCACTTTGCTATTTACCCTTCTAATACACTCTCAGCAACCCCTCTTCCTCTTCCTCTTTCTTTCTCTCTCTCTCTCTCTCTCTCTCTCTCTCTCTCTCTGTCATCTCCTTGACTCCCTGCCATTACATCCCCCGCAGTGAAAACAGCTCAGCATGGTCGCCCATGGTAGCGAACCCAAGCCTCCGCACTGTTACTGACGTTGCTGCCAGTTAACGCGCAGCAGCATCTGGGCTAGCACTCAGCCAATCAATATGCCTCTGCGTTTGCCTGTCTGTTTCTCTAGTTATTAGCAATATCATTAAAGGCAGGGTAAGTGATTCTTGCTAACCTCAAGCTCAAATCTAAGCAGCATCGCTGCACGGTCCTCACACATCGAAATGCACTGTGAAGCAAAGCGTAGTAGTACCACGGCTTTGTTGATGTGAGCGGTGTTCGCCACTTTGTTTATGTTCATATTTGCGGAGCCAGGGCTGTGTAGAAGTACTGGATTTTTTTTTCAACACGCACAGAGAACGGTAAGTTAGTGAAATGCGAGGGGACATTTGGTGAATTTGACTAAATGTGTATTAGCTTACAATTAGCTTGCAATCGCTGACTATGTACCTTTAATATTGGACACAGCATTCCTCTCATCGTTCTCTTTAGCTCTCTCTCCTATCTCTAACTCTATCACTCTCTGTCTCTGTACTTTAAGTTAGCTTTATTAACATGACAGTTATTGAAACAGTATTGACAAAGCTAGAGGGCAGGTACCACTCAACAAGAACAGCAATATTACAGACAATTAAACATAGTCCCTCCAGTGATAATAACATTAAGAACAATAACAGTCGATATAATTTAAAAGACACAAATGGCTTTCTGTATTCCTCTGTCTGACTCTCTCTCTCTCAAATATATATACTGTATATATATATATATATAACGACAGTGAATTTGCTGATACCACAGGACAGTGCCCTGTTCTTTTGAAATTAAACTCAAGGTAATACACATGGCCTTGGTCACTGTAGGGGAGGTGTGTGTGTGTGTGTCTGTGTGTGTGTCAGTGCTTTTCCTGACTTGGCTCATTTATCCTACACAGTAAACTACTGAACCGGTGCACTGCACTTGCAGTGAGTTTAAGAAGTGTGTGTGCATATGTGTGTGTGTGTGTGTGTGTGTGTGTGTGTGTGTGTGTGTGTGTGTGTGTGTGCGCGCATGGTTTATGCCTTTCACCTCAGCATGTCTGCATACAGTAGATTAGCGTACCCCTAGGAGGAACCCCACAGACACCCCTTAGCTAAAGTTAAAGCTAAAGGCCAATCACAGCTAAAGGTATGTGGAACGTTCCAGTGTAATCTACTTTAACAACACCAAAAATGCGTAGAAATGCGGTTGCATCTCCCTTCAATGGCATAGGGTGCTCCCTTCAGCAGCTCCGCCCCACACATTAGAAACACACTGCCATGGCTAGGGTAGTGTTGTGTGGTTCGGTCGGCACCATTTTGTGTAACACTCCCAGAGCCAGGGCTATGTTTTAAATCACTGACTCCACCTTTAATTGAAAAGTGGCAAAGTGCGCCTGCCGTGCATCTCAACGTACAACCGACATCTACCCCGATCGTCATCTGACGCCAGCCGTCACCTTCCTAGCTCGACACGCGCCTCAAGGCATGTTCAAATGCCTGCTATGGTCTGATTCATTGGACGACAGCGGGTATTGCTATCAGCGGGAGACAGGACAGAGAGGAAATGTGTGGTTGCCTCATAGCAGCTATAGTATGGACTACAAATGCTGGACTGTACCATACACCCCACGGCTAAACCAAGGCACTTGGCAGAGATATTAGAGGAGAGACAGACCACTTATTAATACATTATAAATAGAACTCTATGGGACAACCATATACTGTACATTATAGAGAGGAGACAGACCATGCAGAATTATGAATAAAACTCTATGGGAAATCTAAAGTCCGTAACGGCGGAAATGGCAGTTGGAATAAAAGAGACAATAGTCTGCTTTATGCCAAAATTAGCCTATTAAGTGAATAGTTTGATTGCACTGATTGCACAAGTTGTGCATGCATAGTGGTACAACCGGCAGTTTGAACCTTATTTTGGGTCAAATTCACCAAACATTTAAATCTTATTTTATTTTTTATTTGTATTTTCTTTAATCAGATTTGACTGCCGATTTACTACAAGCCATTTTGTATTTACTGCAAGCCATTTTTATGCCCCAGTGACCATTAAAAGTGCAGTTATGGCTCTCTCCACTTTCATTTTGATAGTCTTCTTAATAACTGTCCGGAGGTGTTACCAAGATGGCTGTCGAGTGGCACCTTGGCCAGCGAACACACACATGCACATGTACGTGTGATATCTCAAGGCCACACAGTAACATCGACAGAACTCTTTAGGCGAGAAGGCTCCAAGGACAAGCCTGCGAGGCACGGCGCGCACAGTCAATCTGGCAGCCTGCTGATTGAGGATCTTACCGAGGCTTTAATATTGATCACGTCGTGGAAAACACAGCAGCCTGCGCAGCATTAATCAACCGCTTAGAGCGATCACCACCACTATTCACGCTGCTTCCACTGGCAGCCCGACACAAATACTGTATATATTCATTCACGTCGCTATATAGACGACTTACAGTGCAGGGATTTCCATGGCAACAGCTGACACACACACACACACACACACATGCATGCAAAGTGTGCTGCTGGTGATTAATCGGACCGTTTAGCATAACGCGATGTGGCGACGCCTCCAGGTATAATCACTGGGCAGAGGCGGGCAGGAGGTTGTTCTCCTGGCTCTGTGATCGCCTAAAAAATAAAAAATAAACGTGGCAGCTCTATCTGGCCACAAGACACCTGTCTGCAGTTGTCAATCTCTGCCATCACAGCCAGCAACGCAGCATATCTCTGTTTATATCGTGCTACCTGTAGCAGGAAATATGAGCAGATGATTCGACGGTCGCCAGTTATGCTCTGAATACTGAAGACTGGATTGCCATTGAGCAAGGCACTTTGGGGTGAAGTGAGGCAGGAAGGGGTGTACAAAGGTTTACAATTAGGTCATTTATTAAAATGCTTTTACCCAAAGTGACTGGAAACAAACAGTTGCAAGCATTACAAAGGTTCGGCAGGTAAGCCAACTTAGGAACCCGAACCCACAACCTCCTGACCACTATTGAGATGTATGTGATGTCACCACCCAGCACAGAGATAGTGAAGTTAAATATCTCGTTCATCTGGCAGTACATAATTAGCACCAGTGCCCAGATATGCAGAGTAGCTTCCCTATAGCTGGTCCTGTTGGCTAATCCTGGGCTGTACCAGAGACTTACAGTCCTCAAAAGAAGTAGAAGTACCAGAGACATTATATAGACGAGACAGACCACTTAGAGAGTCCTCAATAGAACTCTATGGGAGAAGTACCAGAGACATTATATAGAGGAGACAGACC